>JARQOC010000001.1:49219104-49285391 GCA_033576535.1 Allobates femoralis | reverse complement strand
TAAGATTATCTAAGCACAGGAGATGTGGTATGATCAGACCATGTCCCTGTACGGTCAGATACACCATTACACAGTACATAGCAGGGACACATATATAAGATTATCTCAGCCCAGGAGATGTTGTATGATCAGACCATGTCCCTGTATGGTCAAACACATCGATTACACAGTACATAGCAGGGACACATATATAAGCTTAAGTCAGCCCAGGAGATGTTGTATAATCAGACCATGTCCCTGTATGGTCAAACACATCCATTACACTGTACATAGCAGGGACACATATATAAGATTATCTCAGCACAGGAACATTTACTCTAAAAACATCCTATTGTGGAAATTGTTATTATTCCAAGATCACTTGAGTAAAATTACTTTTGTTTGTGAGAAAAACCCCTTTTAAGAGGTTGTCCAAGTTTTACATGAAAGTCTGCAGTCACTATATATGGCTAGGGTCACACTTGTAAGGCTAATTGCGTTTACTGCATCCAGATCCGGATGCGGTGAACACAATTGCCTTCAAACACACTTTTGTGAAAAAATTTGTCTTTATCACCGCATGCAGTAACCCGATTGCTCAGGATGTGTAATCAGGAGCAATAGCAATCCGGTTACCGTATGCTCTGTTCATCCCTGCTGCCGCACGGATGAACAAAGGGTTAAATGTTATTAATAGATGTGGGCAACATGTCTCTAGGGGGTGCCCACCCTCCCTAGAGTCATGCTGTCCACACAGGTTGGCATGTGAGGGGTTAATTCTATATTTAACTGTATCGCCGCTATTGTTGGCTTTTTCTATACTTTATAATGACAGCCGCCGGCTCCTGTGTTTGCAGGAGTATACTACATAGTTTGTGTAATCACCAGAGACAGGAAAGCATCCTTTATAAGGAGCTGTCTCTGGTGCTTACGCCATTTTCGTAGTCTACAGGCTGCTGTCCTGGGTGCTGATTTCATGTACAGTAGTTCTATGGCTGTGCGATGCCCATAGAACTACTGTATTAGCGATCAGGGCACTGGACAGCAGCCTGTAGACTACGCAAATGGCGTAAGCACCAGGGACAGCTCCTTATAAAGCAGGGGTCTCAAACACGCGGCCCCCGGGCCGCATGCGGCCCGCGAGGCTTCACACTGCGGCCCGGGGCTCCATAGAAACAAAAGCCATGCCCCGGTTCATTATGCAGGGAGCCGCCACGGTTCCCGGTCTATCGTGACTTCCGGGTCCCGCCTACACAAGCTCCTTCACACTTGTACATCAATGAGAGCGGACCAATCAGAAGCCTCCTGACGCCGACGTCAGCTGCAGGCTTCTGATTGGTCCGCCGGCCGCCGGCTTGCATTGATGTACAAGCCGTGAAGGAGTTTGTGTGGGCGGGACCCGGAAGTCACGATAGACCGGGAACCGCGGCGGCTCCCTACATATGCATAATGGACAACAGGATCACAGCATCATAAAGGTGTGTTTGATTGAGAGTGTGTGAATGAGTGTGTGTGTATGTGTGAGTGTATTTGTGAGTGTGTATGTGTGTGTCAGCTGTGATGGTGAGGAGGAGGAGGACAGAAAAGGCAGGTGTGATTGTGAAGAGGACAGAAGGGGCAGGTGTGATGGTGAAGAGGACAGAAGGGGCAGGTGTGATTGTGAAGAGGACAGAGGGGGCAGGTGTGATTGTGAAGAGGACAGAAGGGGCAGGTGTGATTGTGAAGAGGACAAAAGGGGCAGATCTGATTGTGAGGAGGACAGAGGGGGCAGGTGTGATTGTGAAGAGGACAGAAGGGGCAGGTGAGATTGTGAAGAGGACAGAGGGGGCAGGTGTGATTGTGAAGAGGACAGAAGGGCAGATGTGATTGTGAAGAGGACAGAAGGGGCAGGTGTGATTGTGAAGAGGACAGAGGGGGCAGGTGTGATTGTGAAGAGGACGGAGGAGGCAGTTGCTATGGTGAAGAGGACAGAAGGGGCAGGTGTGATGGTGAAGAGGACAGAAGGGGCAGGTGTGATTGTGAAGAGGACAGAGGGGGCAGGTGTGATTGTGAAGAGGACAGAAGGGGCAGATGTGATTGTGAAGAGGACAGAAGGGGCAGGTGTGATTGTGAAGAGGACAGAGGGGGCAGGTGTGATTGTGAAGAGGACAGAGGGGGCAGGTGTGATTGTGAAGAGGACAGAAGGGGCAGATGTGATTGTGAGGAGGATGGAGGGGGCAGGTGTGATTGTGAGGAGGACGGAGGGGGCAGGTGTGATGCTGAGAAGGAGGACGGAGGAGGCAGTTGTTATGGTGAGGATGGAGGAGGCAGGTGTGATGGTGAGGAGGAGGACGGAGGAGGCAGTTGTTATGGTGAGGAGGATGGAGGAGGCAGGTGTGATGGTGAGGAGGAGGACAGAGGAGGCAGTTGTTATGGTTAGGAGGATGGAGGAGGCAGGTGTGATAGTGAGGAGGAGGACGCAGGAGGCAGGTGTGATTGTGAGGAGGACGCAGGGGGCAGGTGTGATGGTAAGGAGGACGGAGGGGGCAGGTGTGATAGTGTATGTGTTTGAGTCTGAGTGTATGTGTGAGTGTGTGTATGTGTGAGTATGTGTAAGGGCCGCTTCACACTGCGGCATGATCCGGTCCGGTTCTGTCCGGGAGGACCCAGACAGCTGCGGACCGGATCATCACACAGGACTGGGGGCTATTATGCCCTCCGGTCCTGACCTGTCAGCGGCTGCAGCTGCGTGCGCTGTGCACAGGACCGGAGCACGCAGCTGCAGCCGCTGACAGGTCAGGACCGGAGGGCATAATAGCCCCCCAGTCCTGTGTGATGATCCAGTCCGCAGCTGTCTGGGTCCTCCCGGACAGAACCGGACAGGATCATGCTGCAGTGTGAAGCGGCCCTTAGTGTGTGTGTGTGTGAATATCTGAGTGTGTGAATGTGTGTATGTGTGAGTGTATGTATTTGTGTGAATATGTCTGAGTGTGCGTATATGTGTGTGTGTATAAGTGAGTGAGTATGTGTGTGAATGAGTATGTATGTGTATATTTGTGAGTGTGTGTGTTTGTGTGTGAATGTATGAGTATGTGTGAGTGTGTATGTGTTTATATGTCTGAGAATGTGTGGGTGTATGTGTGTGCATGTGAATGAGTGTGTGTGTATATGTATGAGTGTGTATATGTGTGTGTATATGTGAGTGTGTGCATATGTGTGAGTGTGTGTGAGTGAGAGAGAACAAAAATAACAGAGACCAGGTTATGGGGATATCACCATAAAAGCGGATCAGGATGTGGGGCCAGCACTACAAAATGGCGTCAGGATGAGGGACATTACTACAAGATGACAAGGGAGGGAACATTACTAAAAGATGGGACATTACTACAAGATGGGGAACAGGAAGGGGGCATTACTACATGATGAGGACCAGGTAGGAACATTACTACATGAGGAGGACCTGGATGGGGACATTACTACAAGAAGAGGATCAGGATGGGGACATTACTACAAGAAGAGGATCAGGATGGGGACATTACTACAAGAAGAGGATCAGGATGGGGACATTCCTACAAGAAGAGGACCAGGATGGGGACATTACTACAAGACGGGGATATTCCTACATAAAGGAGGTTAGGGTGGGGACAGTCCTACAAGAAGATGATCAGGATTTGTACTTTACTATATTGAGCAAAAATTCTGGCATTGCTAAAATGTCACTTAGTCCTACGAGGAATGCGGCCCCCCGATATCACTTTTTTTCTATGTGCGGCCCACCAACCCAACCGAGTTTGAGACCCCTGTTATAAAGGATGGTTTCCTGTCTCTGGTGATTACGCAAACTATGTAATATACTCCTGCAAACACAGGAGCCGGCAGCTGTCATTATAAAGTATAGATAAAGCTGACAAGAGCGGCGTTACAGTTAAATATAGAATTAACCCCTCACATGCTGACCTGTGTGGACAGCATGTCTCTAGGGAGGGTGGGCACCCCTAGAGACATGTTGCCCACATCTATTAATAACATTAAACCCTTTGTTCAGGGATGAACAAAGCATACGTCTGCCGCAGGCATTCACATGTGCCTTGCGGCAGCTGCGTGGGCTCCCGTAGGAGCCCATTATAGCAATCCTGCTGCGGATTGCAAACCGCTCCAAAAACTGCAGCCTGCATGATTTTTACTGCAGGCTGTAATTCCAGATGCTGTAACCAGATTGCATGTAGTGCAATCCGGTTTACATAATGGGCTCCTATGGGCTGCGGTTCCTGATCCGGTTTTGAGCTTTTTAACAGCTCAAAACCGGATCAGGATCTGAATTTTGTACCGCAAATGTGACCCCAGCCTATGACTTCAGACTTGTGATTTCTCACAGTGTGCACGGCGCGCACTAACATGTATCTTTGTTGTTTGCAATGGGAGTTGGCGGTCATGTCACTGCAGTAACACATACTCATGGACATATTCTGATTCGACATGTGCAGCCTCACTTAATACAAGCTAATTGAGTGAGTCTGCGTGTGTCTAGAATGTGGTTAAGAATGATGGAATGTGGTTGAGAGTATGCAGATCTGTTGTGGTCATGGGGCTGGGGTACGCAAATGTCCGGGGGTTAACAGTTCAGGATTGTCCCAGTGGCAGTCTGCAGAGGTCGTGGCCCAACCGGACAATGTTAAAGGGATTTATTGACAGGGGATAAAGTTTGCCATGATGCTAACTGGAGTTCTGGCCTGTAGATGGCCAGGGGCTGCTGTGGGGACTTCCAAGGGTGGATGGTGTGGCAGCCAAATGTTAAGCCCTCTAAGTTCAAGGCTGAGGTCTCTTGGAAGGGTTTGAACATGGATGGAATGAAGAGGAGGATGAGGGTAATGGTGCAGGGTGATGAATCTGCCATTTACTGAAGGTTCAGAGTTACAGTCCAGCCTGGGTACAGAGTCCATCAAGATTAAAGCCTGACCAGCCCAGATGTATTCAGAGTCCACATTGCCGAAACACAGGGTATATTTGGCCTTCCAGCTGCCTTTTCCTTCTGACACTTGCTATCCCTTGTCCTCTCCTAAGTGCCTGTGGTTGCCATTCCCACAGGAAGGTAGCTGTGGGTTCTGTGAGTGATAGTCTTGCTTGTCTTCTAACCCTATGTAGCCCATTGAGTCTGGGGAGGGTTCACAAAGTGAGTCACTATACTTGAAGCCCAGTGACTTCCAGTTTCACTGTTGGTCCTGAAGTATCCCAAACCAAACTGGGGCTGGTACCCCAGCTGCAGCTAGCTCCTCTGCCCTGCTTTAGCTGATTTGATCCTCAGGCCCTGGGCCTAGTACTTTACTTGACGCTTAGTGCTAGCTCTCCAGCTGCCTGTTTGGATCTCACTACAGCTCTTCTCCTTGTGCCACTCACCCCTAACCTAACCCACATGCAGATTATACTGGTACATAGCAATACATCTGTTCATAGCAGTGTATTTGTATATGCTTGTATTTTAGAGGTGAAGAAAAAGTCATATTGTTTTTTGTTTCTATAAAAATTACTGAACAATAATGTAAAACAAATCACAATTAATGTATTTTTTTATGATCTGGTTTCCTGGGAATCAAACCAACAACCTACATCATTGCAGGCAGCAGCTAAATCTATAAGCCACAATAACTGGTATGGTAGGATTTTCTCTATTTGAATCTGCTGTACAGACTGTAAAATCACAGGCTGACTTTTTTTTTTTCCCTCAGACTAGCAGGCCCTGAACTGTATAAAGATAGGGCCTATGACTGTAGGGGGAGTCAATAAATGTGCGGAAAAACTGTAGGGGCTGCCTCAAGTGTTAGGGGTGTGGTATCTGTGCAAAAAGGGGTAAAAGTCCCCAATGGCTGTTCTGTCATCTTACCCAGATATATAATATACAGCAAAAAGTTCTACTATTATTTGCGCTTTAAAATGTCACAGCATGGTGGTCCTCGTCCATGAATGAATATTATTTGCAAAGCCCAATGTACGGCAGCAGTTGGCCTTTCAGTTTTGGACTACAAAAATGGGATAAAGCAAAGAAATGGGCCTGAACTTAGATTGGTTAGGCCATTTTGCAAGTTGGTTAGATAAAGCTATGGCCGACCTATAGATAAAGCTGTGTCAAGCTATTAACCCACATTGATGTTGTCAGTGTTTTTTCTATTTTGTAGTCAAAGGATGAGGTTTTTCAATGCAGCTCATGACGCTTCAAAGGAGGCAGTGTCTTACGCTCCTTGCAATCCTAGTGGTCCAATGAAAAATATCAGTTGCATGTTCAAATTTTGATCAGAATGTCTGATCAAAATCAGCAATGTAAGTCTATAGGTGTGTGGAAAACATCACCCGTACTCGGATGACATGACTGCATGGAGAAGGAGAGAATTTTCTTTTACTCTCCACCTCCATTCTAATTAAACTCTGATCAGCATAATCAAACCCTATTCTCAACTTTGCAAAAAAAGTTATGTGCACGTAGCCTTAAAGGGGTTTTCCAGGCTTTTTATAAAATCTCTGTGTCTATCTAGGCTGCAAAATGCTGTCAGTTTGTAATTTACACCCTGTCAGCATTTTGCAGGGTTACCTAGCTATCGTCTTTCTGCATGTGTGGAGGCCACTGACTAGAGATATGTTTGTTTTGGAGCCTGGGTGTAAACATCACAGCTGTTGGGTTTACACCCACTCTCCTGCAAGCATTAGCCTCAGACTCCTACAGGCTCGCCTCCCCAGTCTCCAGTTTGCCCAGCTGCTCCAGACTCCACAAGCCCTCCCCACACTGCAGCAAGTTTGAGCCCCAGGCTGTGGGGTATTTGGGTATCAGGCTCCCAAGGGGGTTAATGCTCCTGTTGTCACGGGCAGTGGTGGCCGCGCCTGATCCGGTGTCCTGGGGACTATTCTTTGCAAAAGGGGAATTATTTACAGGGGTTGCTTATACAGTCATCGCCACCTGTAGTTTCTGGTGATGTTTCACCAGCGTCGCCACAGTCCGCCAGAGGTAGATGGTACTGCGACAAGTTGGTGAAGTCCTCCACAGGTAGGACTGGACTTGCAGGGCAGCGTTCCTGTATAGGGACCAAGTTCATGCAAAACAAGATGCAGCAGACACAGGTTCACTTTTCTCCAAGTACTTTACTGTCATTTGCATTGGTCGCATACAAAATTACAGTTCAGCACTCCTGATGGTATGAGGACAGGTAGCTTAAGGGTGGCTGCAGGCAGATCCTAGGTGGTATGGTGGAACCCTCAGTGTGTGCCTTTGTGCTCAAGTCCCATCTGTCCTTTCCTGCTTTCCAGTTAAGTTGTGAAGCCTGACGACTTGAATCAGCTCGACCTCCTTCTTCCTCTCACCCTTGCTGCCGCCGGTGAACCCTCTGCTGGCTGGCCGCTCGTTCCTTTGGCGATGCCTGGTGACCCTCTTTTGGTCTGCTCAGGTGCCCAGGAGAATTGTAGACTCCACAGGACTTCGGATTCTCTGTGGTCCTAAAGCATCCCACAGGTGTGGGTTCCGATACCTGGTAAACTGTCTGGGAGACCCTGCCAACAGCTCCTTTTCCCAAACCGGTTTCTCTCTCTCCTGAAGTAGTTCCCTTCTTTTTCCTTAGTTTCTTCCTTTCTCTTCCATCCCTCCTGGTCCCTCAGCCGAGAGACCCTACGCTCCAAGAGCAAAAAAAAACCTAAGCTCTCCTTACTCCTCTAGAGGTGTTTTTATTCCCTCCCGTGTAAACTAGTGTGGGTGTGTTGGAATAGGGTACCACCCACCATCCTAGGGTCCACCTGCAGCTGGAGTATCTGCACCTCTTTTACGGGTGCAGTACCCCTCTGTGACGCCTGCTTGGGGGGCGCCACACAAGCCCTCCCCAGTCCCAAGCATGACCCAGTCTCCATCATGCCTAGCCACTTCAGACTTCATTCCCCTATGTAAACTAATAAAACCACATTGGGCTGACAGGTCATCCCTTCTCTGACACACTGTGGTGAATCACAGCTGTGAGAAGGAGATGATCGCTCTCTGTGCTGTGGTGTGTGCGCTCACCTCCTTCTCCTGTGGCCGCACTGATGCAAACCTCACAGCTGCCCCCTTTGAGCAGTGAGCAGTGCATTCCGCTTGACAGACTGCGTGGCTGCATCAGATTCAGAGAGGAGGATCGCATTAGTGTCAGCTGGGCACAGGGGGAGGAGGTGCGCACACACTGCAGCACTGTGAGTGGTGATCTTCTTCTCAGAGCTGCGGATTTGCCACAGGGTTTCATTGCGGTTCTATCACAGTTTACTTAGGGGAATTGTGTGTGGAGTGGCTGGGCATGCTGGAGACCTGTGGGGCAGGCATACTTGGGACTGGGAAAGGCTTGTTGCAGTGTGGAGAGGGCTTATAGGAGTCTGGGGTGTCTGGACATGCTGGAGACTGGGGGGTGGGGGCAGAGTGTGCATTCTGGGTGCATGCTTGTAGGAGCTTGAGTGTAAATGACCAGCTGTGACGTTTACACCCAAGCTCCAACACAAACACGCCTCTTGTCAGTGGCCTCCACACACACAGAAAGGTGATATCTTGATAACTAGGTAACCCTGCAAAATGCTGACAGGGTGTAAATTATAAACTGTCAGCATTTTGCAACCTAGATACATGCAGAGATTTTATAAAAAACCCAGACAATCCCTTTAAAGGGACTCTGTCAGCACAGAATAACTGTTCAATCAAAGTACGGCATGGGTGCACTCTTGGCATGGCCAATCATTTTAAGTGCACCTTCTCACCTAATTGTTTTCCCTCTACCCATTAGATGACCAATCATACAGAGCTGACATGTGCACTTAAAACCCTTCTCATCACAGCATGATGTTTTCACGCCCTACTGGAATTTGCCTCTTTCTATTAGGGACAACATGAAAAGCCAGATCTGTCTCTCTGAGACTCTGCTCGCTCCTTGTTGCAAACACGAAACTCCAGCAGGTAGTGAGCGCCTTCCTGTACTCTATTAGCTACCACCGTTGTGATCGTGGAGCCTGATGGGTTTCTACAGTAAATAGAGGCCAGAAGTGCAATCTAATAGGCTGACTGTCAAATACTGACAGCTAGGATAATGCTTTACATACAGTCACATGCAAAAGGTAACATTGTTTTGAACTTTTGACTTTCAGGCTTCATATTTCTCCATCCACTACAGCTTTGAGTGTGAGACTACTTTCATTTTATAGACAATCATCTTGGCTTTGTCCTACATGAATTTGAATTGAAACTATTTAGCATATGATTATTTACGCAGATTCTTGTCATGTTATTACATTGTTACTGTTTTTCTCTTGGTGTTTGAAATTCTTTTTTCTTTCTGTATAAAACAAATTACAACTTGTTTTTACCTTCCCTAGTAGCTCAGACGTTTTGTAGGCTGATTCTCAAACAAAAGGTCACTGGCTCGAATTGAACAGCAGCCATGAAGATTTGCCAAGTAAAGAGAAACAGCATCATCCAACTCATTGATAATGGTCTCTACACCAAGGTAATTGTCAAACTGCATCATGTGGAAGAATATGAAATTAAGTCTGCCCATCCATTCGAAAGCTAAGGCAACCAATCACAGACACTGGCAAAATCGGTAGGGGTGCAACTGCCAATCACAGATGCTGCCACAGAGAGTGGGTGACTGTGATTGGCTGTTGGAGTCAGAGTGCAGTGAATAAACATGAGGTTAATGAGCGGACCTGGAAGCAAGTGTGACCACAGCACTGGAGACTGGTAAGCATTCTCCTACTTTAATAATCATTTTGGTTCTTTTTACAGCCCTCACAGCTGAACCCGAACAGTAATCCTTGACTTCTCAGGGAAGTCAATGTTCGGGATCTGTTCCTGGACACTAAGTGTTCGGTACAGATCCCGAACTTTACAGTTTGGGTTCGCCCATCACTAGTCGCGACTTTTGTCTCTCTCCCTGCTGTACTCTTCCTAGTTTTTAATTCTTTCCACCTAATTGGAAGGTTCCTGTCAATGCTGAATATAATAAAACTCTTAAGGCCACTTCACACGCTAGGATATCTTAAGGATATCCTTAGAAAGGTCACGTGACAGTGATTATTCTGACATCGTTAGTGCGTTGTCACACACAAGGATATCGTTAACGATATCCCATTCGGCAACGCACCAGTTAAATAGGAGAGCAAGGACTGAACAATGTTTTAAAGCGTCAGGAATAGGAGTTTTTTGAGCGACATGGTTCACAAAGGTGTCACACTGAACGATGTAGCTTCTCCCAGCAGAATTAATTGGACGACAAACAATAGATTTGAGGTCAGGATCTCAAGTCCTGGATAAACGATCCAAGGATTTTTTCTTCCTATATCATTCGTTTACACGCAACGTGCCCGAACGATATCTTTTGAACGATCACAAATTCGTGACGTTTCAAGGGTATCTTTCAGGATATCCTTATGTGTGAAGTGGCTTTAAAGGCCCCGTCACACATAACGACGCACCAGCGATACCGATAACTATGTGCAGAGATCGCTGGGGTGTTATTTTTCACATCGCTGGTAAGATGCCAAACAGGTATCTCACCAGCGATATCACCAACGACTCCAGCAAGGATCCGGAATTATATCGAGGTCATTGGGAATTGTCACTCCATAGCGTAGCATTGGAATCGTTGGTCATTGTCCCTTTCACACACAACGATGTAGCGCTCCCAGCAGGAGCTCAGCAACATAGAAATGACCCAGAGCAGTATGTAACGATCAACAATCTCACAGCAGGGGCCAGATCGTTGGTGCGTATCCCACATAATGACACTGTTAGCGGGATCGTTGTTACGTCACAAAATCTGTGATGTTACAACGGTATCGTTAATGATCTCGTTATGTGTGACAGGGGCTTTACTTTGACTCCTGAACCTTAAGCAAACTCCACAAAGGTGTAAAACAGTTGTATCCCAAAAAGTGTTTAAGGTCTTACTTAAACAACAATTTATTTGGCTGGCTTCACACTGCAGTTTTTTCTCTGATCAGGTTTGATGAGGTTTGTGTGTCAAAACCAGGAGTGTCCAAAACGCAGAACAGGTGTCAATCTTTCAATTATAGTTTTTCTCTGCATGTTCCTGTCCTGGTTCCTCTCCTGGTTTTGGCAGACAAACCTGATCGAACCTGATCAGGGAAAAAACTGCAGTGTGAAACCAGCCTTTAAGGCTGGCTTCACACTACGGCAAGATCCGGTCCAGGGCTGTCTGGCGTAAATCAGACAGCCCCGGACCAGTTTTTGGCCCCATAGTAGCCTATTGAGCCGGATGGAGCCAGATGGCAGCTCTCTGCCATCCGGTTTCATCTCTGCGGTGGAATCCGGGAGAAATCGGATTATTCTCACCAGACACAAAAACGTTGCTTGCAACGTTTTTGTGTCCGGGGAGAAAAATCTCCCCAAAAAAACAGATCCCGGATTTTCCCGGATAGTCACGGATCCTCCCGGATCCGGGCAATCCGGTTCTCCCTAACATGGGAGCCTATGGGGCCGGATTGCCCCGGTCCGGGTTAATCCGAGAAACGGATACCGGTGGCTGCATGCCGCTGTTGTTTCAGGACCGCGGCTACCTCCTGCAGCAGCTGCGTCTGCAATTACAGCCATTACAGCCATCCGGTTGCACACAGGACCGGAGGGCACATTTGGCCCTCCGGTTCTGTGTGCTGATCCGGTCCGGGGCTGTCAGGTTCATGCCTGACAGCCCCGGACCGGACCTTACTGTGGTGTGAAGCCAGCCTTAGTAATACTGAACACTGCAAGCTGGGAAGAGTTGTTGGATTTTTCTTTATTACAATAAACTTTGATTTACCGAAACAATTCACTGATCCCATGGATAAATTCACTGTGATATTCACTTTGGATTCTGTTTGACCTCTGTTGCGTTGGTGTCTATATTTCTAGGGGGCCTTTGAGAGCATAAAAGTGTGGTCGACCACAGTTATACACATGGCTAAAAAGATGGACACTATTAGAACAGACGACAAACGGAGTCCAAAGTGTCTCCATCTGCCTGAATGGTTTTAACTACGACATGAACCTAGCACTGCCCACACACCGGCCATAGGGACAATGGTGGTGGTCGCAGTGCAAAATTTAAATAAAGGGGAGGAAAGCAGCCAGGAGAGGAATAGATAAAGAAGACCCGACCCACAAAAGTCCTGCACCAACAAATCAACCTAAAGAAAGACCACAGACTTTACACCAAAAATGTGGTTTAATTTTGTACAATAAATAAATTTAGTTTTCTGGTAATGTTACAACAAACCAATAAAAATGCCACCCGGCATAGAATGGGTTCAATAGCTAGTTGGCTATAACTGTAGTTGTTATCAAGCCAGAAATTATTTTCTATATTGTCACAGAAAATATATATAATAACTGTTCTCAGAATTACTATTTTTTTGTTCATCCCTCCTGTAAAAATAATCAAAAACAAAAGTTTTGTGGAGATTACAGCATGTCCAGCTAAATAAAAGAAGCCATAATATTGCCATGTATCATATGTATGATCAAGGTCATTTACTTCAAGTCTTACTGCAACTACATTTTTAAAAAAAGTTTGAAAAAGTAAAAAATAACACAAAAATAGCCATTTTCCTTTAACCATTTTTTTATGTAATAAAATAGATACTAAAAATGACATAATTGTTATTGCCATTCATAATGACTTAAAGGAACCTGACCCTAAAAATCACCCCCCAGCCTATTAATACCTGTCCCTGCACCATCATTATACTACTCTAGCTATCCTTTATGTAAAAATTGTGTATGTAGAAAGTTTATAAAAGTGCTTTTATTTCCTCCTCAGAGCTCTTCAGAAGTCACACAGGGCGTTCCCTGTGGCTTCTCTCCACCGCCTTTACTGCATGTGATGAGCTGCGGCGGTAAAGTACACCCAGCGCATGCGCATCGCGAGGTCCTCGATACAACCAATGGGTGTACCGACGTCATGATAGCCGGATATGACGCGATTAGCATCATACTGGCTAATCCGCCCATGGAGGAGGACGAGGAAGATCACTAAGGTTTATCACACCCATCGGGGCGTGAATAATTGCAGTAAAGGCGGCAGAGAGAAGCCACAGGGAACGTGTGACTTCTCAAGAGATCAGAAGCCGCAGATGAGGAGGTAATAAAAGCACTTTTATAAACTTTCTACGTACACAATTTTTACACAAAGGGATAGCTAGAATAGCATAATGATGGTGCAGGGACAGGTATTAATAGGTTGGGGGGTGATTTTTAGGGTCAGGTTCCCTTTAATAATTTAAAAATGTCAAATATATACCCACTCTCAGAAATTGGTATTAAGAACTCTCATAAAATCACATGTATGAACGCCAAAATGATACCATAGAAAACATCAACTCATCCTGCTCAAATCAATCCCTCACACATCTCAGTCCACAGAAAAATGAAAGCGTTAAGTCCACATACACATCAGACTTATGTTGGTCCAACCCATCAATATCGACGGGCTCGGCCAATGGTCTAATGTGTTTGGAGGCAGACGTTTGAGGGAAACGTTGATTGCACATAACTGATTTTGGACTGCCGATTGTTTTGTTCTCCAGGAGATGAGCCGGTGGCCAATGTGTGAGTTGGCGGCTTTCTCATAGTGAACACAAGAGTGCTTGACTGGAGCTTTGTTTGCCATCTAATGTGTATGGTGGGGGCTTTAAGGGGATTCTGTCAGCACAGAATGACAGTTCAAACCAAGTACAGGTGCTTCATGATGGGGCCAAAGCATTAAATATACTTATCCACTTGCTTGTTTTCCCTCTATCTTCGCCCCTCTCCTCTTCTTTGATTAACAGCTCTAGCTTCATAGTGCTACAGATGGGTGGCGATAGTCAGATAACAAAATGGTGGAAAAGTGTTATTAAATTTTTGGCCACATCATGATGCACCAAGCGCCTGTACTTAGTTTGAACAGTCATCCGGTGCTGACAGGGTCCCTTTAAAGGGAATCTGACACATTGGTTAATGCTAATAGCTCACACATATAGCCTCAATCTGAACATTAATAACATTAGAAAGGTGTCCGGTATCCCTTCCAAGAGCACTCACTTGAGTCATACAGACATGCCCGTGTGGCCCCTGTAAACTCGCCCCATCAGTTTGACTACCAGAAGGATGTGTACTGATTCACTACAGAGCCAAATGTCAGTCTGAGTGCCGGTACGTTGTAAGAGCCGCCTCTCATAGTAGTGTGAGCGATGACTCTAACTGCCTCGGCACATGTTCTTCATTGGAAGCAGGTGACTACCGGGAGGAATAAACTTCAATTTCTCCTAGGAGCCGCACTTTCAGTACAGCGACTGGGCACCTGTTTAATGCTATGAACTTTCAGATTAACTCTATATCTGCAGGGTAAGGGCTCGGCAACACAAGCGTATAAATTAGACGAGTGCTATCCTATTGTTTATCGGATAGCACACTCACCATTCAATGAGGCAGTGCACATGAATGTATTTTTTCTCACATCTAAATGGCATTTGGAAAAAATTGCAGTAGTTTGACTCTAAAATCAGATGAGACTCAACCATTCAAGTCTATGGGTGCAGAGTATTGGATCCGAGTCTTACGGATACATTACTCTATACCTCTATAACATAACATACATAACTCTATAACATAGGAAACTTAAATGATCCTGTAAATTATCAATAGCTGCTAATGTAAAAATCTGATTGCACACGGATAACAAGTGAGAGAATAATCATCACACTTTTGTGGATGAAAATCAGACTGATTTGTTTATACTGTTGACCCACCCCAGGGCCGTGGGGTTCCCGGTCCCGGGCATTGTAGTTTCACTGAGGGATGTCATGGACAGCCTGTGCCCGGGCCCGTGGCACTGGTGGTTGCTAAAAGGGGGTTTAAAATAAAATAAAAGAGTTTGTGATGCCACCTACGGTATCCGGTAATGATACTGGTGCTGCTTGCAGACCTCCGGGGTGATGATAAGGCAGCTAGTAGGTAACGCTCCCGGTAGGTGGAGCGGGATCCCAGGGCAGTGATATTTGAATAGAGAACTCACACTGAGAAGCGGCTCGTCAGATGGAGATGCAGGCTGACAGTGTATTGTGAGGGAGCAGGAGTATTGCTCCTCCAGCGCAGGCCAATAAAACACAACACAAGGTCTTTGAACCAGGCTTTACTGGTGACTCAGGCAGCAAACAGTCTTTATACACAGTCAGCGGGTATTGGTGGCCTAGGTAGTCACCAGAGAACTAGGACGTCTCAGTGGGGACCCTCGGTGATGTACTAGTCTGGTCCTTTCATCTGTCCTACTGCGCTCTCCCTCTGTTCCTTCCTTCGTGCTCCCGTGCACAGAGCCCTCCGCCGGTCCCCATGGATCCTTATGGACAGTTCCTGTCTTGAGGCCTCCAGATCCTATACAGGGCCTTAGGGAAATTATAATAGGTGTGGGTCGTGACTTCTGGAAAAGCCCGTGCCCTCCAGTTCTGCGGCTTGAGGGTAAATGCCCGCACTGCCTCAGTGCCAGTCCTCCGGTTTTGGACTGGATTCAGCTGCACCTCAACACCCTAGGATCCCCCTTTTGTTCCTGGGCCACCTCTCCTGAGATGCCCTCCACTGCGGTGCTCGCAGGATCCTGTCCAAACTACTTCTCTCTTCTGACTAACTTTCCTGATCTCCACTACCCACCTTAGCTCTTCCCACCAGGACCGGTTTCCTAGTAACGGTTAACCCCATGGTCCCCTGACCTAAGGTGTGTGGATGCATGTGGTGAGGGTCCCCTATTGACATCGCAGTCCCCTAGTCACAGGGATACTACACACTCTCGTCTGGGTGCAGTACCCTACGTGGCGTCTTGAAAAGTGGGGCGACACACTGTTGTCTGACCCGGGCCTAATAACATAATCTGGACTTGTCGGGTTCCTTTTAAAGCATTCACAATATGGTGGCACAAAAACAGATTTCTTTTAATGAATTTTATTTCACAAGTAGGAAAACATAAAACAATTAACAAGTCACATTTTCTGCGAGATGTACACTGTAAAAATATAAATCTTGCGTTTTTTTCTCTCCATCAATCTAAATCCACTCTAAAAAATGAGAAGTTTTTTATTTATGGCCTTTAAACATGCGATTAAAAAATGAATCAAAAATTGCTGTGTCCTCGAGGCTCAAAATAGATACGTCTTTAAAGGATTCACGTTAAATGTGAGTTTCTGATTCTGTTGTGATGATGTTGGATGATTACATTGCTGTGTAGTATGTAGAGTTTTATATTGGGTCATGGAAATATTCATTCTTTGACGGAAAAAGGATCATGAGAAGTCACATAATATACTCTAGATGCATAAAGTATAAGCAGGTCCATCGACACGGCATTGGAGGATGAAGTCACATCCATAAATGATAGCTGGCATTGACAGGTTGGTGTGATTAATGCAAGCAATGCCCTCGTTAAAGTGCTCTCGCACTCGATGAATAGATAAAATTTTTCTTTTTAGACTGTTTAGACTTGGAACTTTTTATATCTTCAACCTTCTTCATAATTAAGTGCAACGCTCGCAAGGGCCAGGGGTACTCGATAACCGGGCCGGTCAGTACTTTGGGGGCTCACAGTGGCAGTGTCCCAGCTCAGTGCCCCTGGGTGTGCAGAGATGGAGTAATGTTTTCAGGGGAGAGTTCGTGACGCCACCTGTGGTACTTGGCCAGGGGTGGCCGACGTTGCAGGGGTATGACCGCTGGGGCAGATGATAGTGCAGCCAAGATGGTATGGCTCCCCACAGGTGGAGTGGGGCCCCAGGGATGGTGTTGGAACCATCTGGTGGGATGATAATGATTGTTGGGATGCAGGACTGATGGCGCAGGAAATAATTGGAGAACACAAAGGGGTGTAGTTTCCGTTTCCTTTACTTGGTATTGCAGTCCGGGGCACTGGTTACAGGTGTTAGAAGAGATCCGGCCGGCCTGGAAGCATTCGGGGATCCACCTCGCCAGGTGGGATCGGAGGCCTTCCTGCTGTGCCCTCTCTTCAGGTCTCTGCGTCTTGTAGCAATGCTGTGGCCCTTCTCTTGTTTGGTGGTTCTGACCTGTATAGCAGGAAGCATGAGCCTCTCTCCAGTGCCATCTTGCAGAAGGCAGCTCCAGGCTCTTAGCACGCTGCTGTGCCTCCTGGTGTTCGGTGCAGCCAGGAAACTTGCAATCTCCTGCCTTCCAGATTTGGCTGTCGGGGCGTTCAGCACCAGCACAGCCAAGGACTCTGGCATCTTTCTCCTAGCGCTCCGCTTCGGGGTGAGCTCAGTCGCAGCTCGCTCTTCTACTCTTCCTCCTAGACTTTCTGGTTAACCCTGCCTCCAGGCCTGATTTTATAGTGCAGCTCCCCTTAAACCGGGTTCTAGAGCTCCCCCTTCAGGCCTGCAGGAATGGTGTTGCATGCTAGTGTTACCTAGTGTGGGGACCTCTTTCTGCTTCCATCCATGACATCACCCCCTCTGAGTGAGGCAATTCTACTGTGGCAACCGGACCACTGGGGTGCCACATTCCCCCACCTAGTAAACTCAGTACATTCCAGACTGTGGAAACATAACAAAAACTAAAGGTTAACATCAACAATAACAATAAACTATTTACAAGATTATAAAAAATGAAAATTACAATAACCTAGAAAAATGTAAAAATTGTCAATTTGTCATCAAAGTTTATGGGGCAAGACGGGTCCATATGCGTCACCCCACGGACTTTCAAATGTACCTTTGGTGAGAACTGCCCCCACCCACCATTATGTGCCTCCAGACGTGGCTACAGGGTTCTAGACCTGGCCTTAGTTGGCTCTTCAGCCACACCGTCAGTTTATGTTTAAGCCAGGTCGTGATAAACTATATGTAAAGATGTTCTGGCCACACCTAGTTTTGTGGCCAAATTGTACTTCAAGAGATGATATAAGAATATTTAAAAATTCATAAAGTACCGTATATACTCGTGTATAAGCCGAGTTTTTCAGCACAAAAAATGTGCTGAAAAGTCCCCCCTCGGCTTATACACGAGTATATACGGTAATCATAAAAAAAAAAAATATATACCCGTCTGTATACAGCCCCCCCCCCCCGTGGTATACCGGGCCCCCCCTGTGGCAACCTGTAAAGGAATCGATGATTATACTTATCGGGTCGCTGTCGCCGACGCCGCTGCTCTGTCACCGTCCGTCACCGCGCTCCTCCTGGTCTTCATGCTTCCTTCACCGTCGCACAGGAAATGACGTCATTTTCTGTGCGCCCGTGAAGGAAGCATGAAGACGGGAAGGAGCGCGGTGACGGACGGTGACAGAGCGGCGGCGGCGGCGACAGCGACCCGATAAGTATAATCATCGCTTCCTTTACAGGTTGCCACAGGGGGGGCCCGGTATACCAGGGGGGAGGGCTGTATACAGCCGGGTACCGCTGTATACAGCGGGGGCTGCTGTATACATCGGGGGCTGCTGTATACCCCTCTGGGGCTGCTAAATACCCCTCTGGGGCTGCTGTATACCCCTCTGGGGCTGCTGTATACCCCTCTGGGGCTGCTGTATACCCCTCTGGGGCTGCTATATACCCCTCTGGGGCTGCTGTATACCCCTCTGGGGCTGCTGTATACCCCTCTGGGGCTGCTATATACCCCTCTGGGGCTGCTATATACCCCTCTGGGGCTGCTATATACCCCTCTGGGGCTGCTGTATACAGCTCTGGGGCTGCTGTATACAGCTCTGGGGCTGCTGTATACCCCTCTGGGGCTGCTATATACCCCTCTGGGGCTGCTGTATACCCCTCTGGGGCTGCTGTATACCGCACTGGGGCTGCTGTATATAGGGGCTGCAATACCACTTGGGCTGCAATACCACTGGGGCTGCTGTATATAGGGGCTGCTGTATACACCACTGGGGCTGCAATACCACTGGGGCTGCTGTATACAGGGGCTGCAATACCACTGGGGCTGCAATACCACTGGGGCTGCTGTATATAGGGGCTGCTGTATACACCACTGGGGCTGCAATACCACTGGGGCTGCAATACCACTGGGGCTGCTGTATATAGGGGCTGCTGTATACACCACTGGGGCTGCAATACCACTGGGGCTGCTGTATACAGGGGCTGCAATACCACTGGGGCTGCAATACCACTGGGGCTGCTGTATATAGGGGCTGCTGTATACACCACTGGGGCTGCAATACCACTGGGGCTGCTGTATACAGGGGCTGCAATACCACTGGGGCTGCAATACCACTGGGGCTGCTGTATATAGGGGCTGCTGTATACACCACTGGGGCTGCAATACCACTGGGGCTGCTGTATACAGGGGCTGCAATACCACTGGGGCTGCTGTATACACCACTGGGGCTGCAATACCACTGGGGCTGCTGTATACAGGGGCTGCAAAACCACTGGGGCTGCAATACCACTGGGGCTGCTGTATATAGGGGCTGCTGTATACACCACTGGGGCTGCAATACCACTGGGGCTGCTGTATACAGGGGCTGCAATACCACTGGGGCTGCTGTATATAGGGGCTGCTGTATACACCACTGGGGCTGCAATACCACTGGGGCTGCTGTATATAGGGGCTGCAATACCACTGGGGCTGCAATACCACTGGGGCTGCTGTATATAGGGGCTGCAATACCACTGGGGCTGCTGGATATAGGGGCTGCAATACCACTGGGGCTGCAATACCACTGGGGCTGCTGTATATAGGGGCTGCAATACCACTGGGGCTGCAATACCACTGGGGCTGCTGTATATAGGGGCTGCAATACCACTGGGGCTGCTGTATATACCACTGGGGGCTGCTGTATATCATACTGCTGGGGCCTGTATACCACTGCTGGGGGCTGTATACCTGTGCTGGGGTCCACCCTCGGCTTATACGCGAGTCAATAGATTTTCCCAGGTTTTGGGGGCAAAAGTAGGGAGGTCGGCTTATACACGGGTCGGCTTATACACGAGTATATACGGTAAGTCTCTGTAGGCTCTTATGCTTGTTGTTTACATATTTACATTACTTATTTAGACTTTAGTCCCTTTAACAGGCTGGAATCTGGCCTTGTGCGGTGCACTGGGACCTACGCAACATGGGTGTTTCAGGAGGAATTTTGGTCCACTCCTCTTTGCAGCTCATCTCTAAATCATTAAGATTTTGAGGTTGTCGCTTGGGAACTCGGAGCTTCAGCTCCCTCCAAAGGTGTTCTATGGGATTAAGATGTGGAGACAGGCTAGGCCACTCCATGACCTTAATTGTTTTTTTTAGAGCCACTTTTTTTGTTGCCTTGGCTGTATGTTTTGTGTCATTGTTATGCTGGAAGACCCAGCCACGACCCATTTTTAATGTCCTGGCAAAGGGAAGGAGGTTGTCACTCAGGACTATATGGTTCATTCCTCCACCCATTGTCCCGCTGATTCAGGGAAGTAGTTATGTGCCCTTAGCGGAGAAACACCTCAAAACATAATGTTTCCACCACCATGCTTGACTGTGGGGATGGTGTTCTTTGGGTCATAGGCAGCATTTCTCTTCAAACACGACAAGTTGAGTTAATGACAAAGAGCTCAGTTTTTGTCTCATCTGACCACAGCACCTTCTCCCTGTCACTGTCAGAATCACCAAGGTGTTCATTGGCAGACTTCAGATGGGCCTGCACATGTGCCTTTTTGAGCTTCTTGACTTTGAGGGCACTGCAGATTTTAATCCATTTCAGTGTAATGTGTTACCAATGGTTTTCTTTGTGACAGTGGTCCTAGCTGCTTTGAAATCATTAAAAAGTTTCCCCAGTGTAGTTTTAGGCTGATCTCCCACCTTCCTCATTATCCTGGATACCCCACGAGGTGAGATTTTGCATGAAGCCCCAGATCGATGTTGATTGACACTGAGTTTGTATTTCTTCTATTTTCTTACTATTGCATTAACAGTTGTCTCCTTATCACCCAGTGTCTTACTTATGGTTTTGTAGCCCATTCCAGCCTTGTGCAGGTCTACGATTTTTCCCTGACATCCTTAGAAAGGTCTTTTGTCTTGCTCATGTTGTAGAGATTGATGGTGGGTTTACACGCCGCGATATCGGCGTCCAACTCCGACCCAACTCCGACAAAAAGTCATGTGGGTTGCGAGTTGGAGCCGATATCGTGTGCGCGTTGTACGGTTTGAGCGTACAACGCGATGCTGGAACGATGCCAAAACAATATCGGAGTTGAATAGCAAAGCTATTCAACTCCCCGATATCGCAAGGCCGTTGTACCAGCATCGCAGCGTGTGACAGCCCAACTCCGATCTGTACTCGCACCTCACCCATTAACTCCCATGTTAAATGGTCGTTACTGGGTTGGTGGGCGTACACATCGGAGGGACGTTGTTTCCCGATATCGCAGCGTGTAAACCGCCGATGCAATATCGGGAAAAGCGCTCAAAAAATGCGCGCTCCCGCGGCGTTGCCTCCGATATCGCCGCGATATCGGGACGTGTAACCCCACCATAAGAGTCTGACTGATTAATTGAGTGTACAGGAGTCTTTTACACAGGTGACAATTTAAGACAGCTGTCGTTAATGCAGGTAACAAGTTGATTAGGAGCGTCTAACTGGTCAGTAGGAGCCAGAACTCCTAATGGTTTGTATGGGATCATATACTTATTTCTCTCAGCAAAATGCAAACACAATTACCGTATATACTCGTGTATAAGCCGACCCGTGTATAAGCCGACCCCCCTACTTTTGCCCCAAAAATCTGGAAAAACCTATTGACTCGTGTATAAGCCGAGGGTGGACCCCAGCACAGGTATACAGCCCCCAGCAGTGTGGTATACAGGCCTCCCAGTGGTAGTATACAGGCCTCCCCAGTGGTAGTATACAGCAGCCCCAGTGGTAGTATACAGCAGCCCCAGTGGTAGTATATAGCATCCCCAGTGGTACTATATAGCATCCCCAGTGGTAGTATATAGCATCCCCAGCAGCCCCAGTGGTAGTATATAGCATCCCCAGCAGCCCCAGTGGTAGTATATAGCAGCCCCAGCAGTAGTATATAGCAGCCCCAGCAGCCCCAGTGGTAGTATACAGCAGCCCCAGTGGTAGTATATAGCATCCCCAGCAGCCCCAGTGGTAGTATACAGCAGCCCCAGTGGTAGTATATAGCATCCCCAGCAGTAGTATATAGCAGCCCCAGCAGCCCCAGTGGTAGTATACAGCAGCCCCAGTGGTAGTATATAGCATCCCCAGCAGCCCCAGTGGTAGTATATAGCATCCCCAGCAGCCCCAGTGGTAGTATACAGCAGCCCCAGTGTTAGTATATAGGAGCCCCAGCAGCCCCAGTGGTAGTATACAGGAGCCCAAGCAGCCCCAGTGGTAGTATATAGCAGCCCCAGTGGTAGTATACAGCAGCCCCAGTGGTAGTATATAGCATCCCCAGCAGCCCCAGTGGTAGTATACAGCAGCCCCAGTGGTAGTATATAGGAGCCCCAGCAGCCCCAGTGGTAGTATACAGCAGCCCCAGTGTTAGTATATAGGAGCCCCAGCAGCCCCTGTGGTAGTATATAGGAGCCCCAGCAGCCCCAGTGGTAGTATACAGCAGCCCCAGTGGTAGTATACAGCAGCCCCAGTGGTAGTATATAGCAGCCCCAGTGGTAGTATATAGGAGCCCCAGCAGCCCCAGTGGTAGTATACAGGAGCCCAAGCAGCCCCAGTGGTAGTATACATCAGCCCCAGAGGTATATACAGCCCCAGTGGTAGTATACAGCCCCAGTGGTAGTATACATCAGCCCCAGAGGTATATGCAGCCCCAGTGGTAGTATACAGCCCCAGTGGTAGTATCCAGCAGCCCCAAAGGTATATACAGCAGCCCAGTGGTAGTATATAGCATCCCCAGCAGCCCCAGTGTTAGTATACAGCAGCCCCAGTGTTTAGTTATATAGGAGCCCCAGCAGCCCCAGTGGTAGTATACAGGAGCCCAAGCAGCCCCAGTGGTAGTATATAGCAGCCCCAGTGGTAGTATACAGCAGCCCCAGTGGTAGTATATAGCATCCCCAGCAGCCCCAGTGGTAGTATACAGCAGCCCCAGTGGTAGTATATAGGAGCCCCAGCAGCCCCAGTGGTAGTATACAGCAGCCCCAGTGGTAGTATATAGGAGCCCCAGCAGCCCCAGTGGTAGTATACAGCAGCCCCAGTGGTAGTATACAGCAGCCCCAGTGGTAGTATATAGCAGCCCCAGTGTTAGTATATAGGAGCCCCAGCAGCCCCAGTGGTAGTATACAGGAGCCCAAGCAGCCCCAGTGGTAGTATACATCAGCCCCAGAGGTATATACAGCCCCAGTGGTAGTATACAGCCCCAGTGGTAGTATATATCAGCCCCAGAGGTATATGCAGCCCCAGTGGTAGTATACAGCCCCAGTGGTAGTATCCAGCAGCCCCAAAGGTATATACAGCCCCAGTGGTAGTAAACAGCCCCCCCCTCCTTAATATGGGTCCCCCAGTATTAATAAACAGCCCCCCCCCTCCTTAATATGGGTCCCCCAGTATTAATAAACAGCCCCCCCCTCCTTAATATGGGTCCCCCAGTATTAATAAACAGCCCCCCCCCTCCTTAATATGGGTCCCCCAGTATTAATAAACAGCCCCCCCCTCCTTATCATGTTCCCCCCAGGCTGCGGCAGCTCTCAAAATAACAAACAGTTTATACATCACCTTCCGTCGCAGCTTCTCCGGTCCTCCGCTCGCCGGCTGCTTCTTCTTCTTGTGCCGACTTCTGTGACTGCGCGCAGGAAATGACGTCATCTCCTGCGCCCGGTCACATGACACCGGCACAAGAAGAAAGAAGCAGCCGGCGAGCGGAGGACCGGAGAAGCTGCGACGGAAGGTGATGTATAAACTGTTTGTTATTTTGAGAGCTGCCGCAGCCTGGGGGGAACATGATAAGGAGGGGGGGGCTGTTTATTAATACTGGGGGACCCATATTAAGGAGGGGGGCTGTGTATTGCAATATGCACGGCATCCCCCCGCCGTTGATGGACGGGGGGATGCCGTGCATATTCATTGCACTAATGAGGCGGCCCCACGTGACCGCCTGCGGTCACCGCGGCCCCCTCCTGCCTCCTCCAGCTCCCGGTCACAGCCCCCCCCCCACAGCATACCGTATGACCCGTGTATAAGCCGAGGGGGGGACTTTTCAGCCCAATTTTTGGGCTGAAAAACTCGGCTTATACACGAGTATATACGGTATATAATTTAGACAATGTGATTTTCTGGATTTTATTTTTGATATTCTATCTCTCATTGTTAAAATTAAACTACCGTACCCTTAAAATTGTAGACTGTTCATGTCTTACAAAATCCACAAGGGATCACATAATTACTTCCTTCACTGTATACAGTATATTTGCACATCCACTTTACACCATGCTAAAACTTGGGTATCAATGTACACGCAGGTCATGGAGTTACTAAGGTCTAATATGTTATTTGTGATCAACTTATAAAGTTAGCCAAACTGTTTAATGTCAGAAAGGCTGAACATCTGATGCAGTGTTCTCCAACTAGAGTCTTCAGGACCCACCAACAGGTCATGTTTTCAGGAATTCTTTAGCATTACACAGGTACTAGAGTTATCACCAGTGCAGGTAATTAAATTATCACCTGTGCAATACTAAGGAAATCCTGAAAACCGACACCGTTGGTGGCCTAGAGGACTGGAATTGGGGACCACTGATATAATGTATATGAGGCTTCCTCTCTCAGTTGACTTCTTTTTTTGGACAATTGAAAAAGGGAACATCTTGGACTCACATGGTTAGCAACTCAAGATTAAGTAGTCAGCCTGAGAACTGAGTTAATAGCTACAGCCCAGTATAAAGTCAAAAGGATCCACCAATTTGCATGTGCAAGCATTTATTATGTTATCAGTGAATCATAAAATACTTAGGGAAGTACATAAAACCAAGGAGGGTTACAGAGAGGGTGAACCAGTCACAGACCCCCACAGCAAGATGCAATTACAGGCAGTCAAAATATCACAAGGCATACAACATGGTACAATACAGTATATGAAATTTCATGATAAACCCAAGTTGTTAGCCTATATCAAGCCCACAACTCACCCATACTGTGGGGTTATGACACGTGTTCCAGGGCTAACCACGACACGTGTTTCAAGCCAGTCTTCTTCAGGGGGTGGAGGGGAGAAAGTGAGAATCCGACTAAATATCTGGTGGCCACCTGCTACTCCGGAGTGCACGAATCAGCGTGCCCTGCAGTGCAGGGACGTAATAACACGGCGCACATGGCACACTGATGAGTAGCAGGTGGCCACCAGATATTTAGTCGGATTCTCACTTTCTCCCCTCCACCCCCTGAAGAAGACTGGCTTGAAACACGTGTCGGGGTTAGCGCTGGAACACGTGTCATAACCCCACAGTATGGGTGAGTTGTGAGCTTGATATAGGCTAACAACTTGGGTTTATCATGAAATTTCATATACTGTATTGTACCATGTTGTATGCCTTGTGATATTTTGACTGCCTGTAATTGCATCTTGCTGTGGGGGTCTGTGACCGGTTCACCCTCTCTGTAACCCTCCTTGGTTTTATGTACTTCCCTAAGTATTTTATGATTCACTGATAACATAATAAATGCTTGCACATGCAAATTGGTGGATCCTTTTGACTTTATACTGGGCTGTAGCTATTAACTCAGTTCTCAGGCTGACGACTTCTTTTTTTGGTCTGGAGAGATACGCTGCCACCATGTACAGCACACTCCTGTCTCATCATTCAGAGCTTATGCACACCTGGCTGATCTGAGTATATGTTTATAAGGTGGATCATGAGAGATAAAGATGAATGAGCATTCAATTAAAAGAAATCTAATGTGTACAGTATAGCCACAATGACCCTATTGCCAAGTGATTTCACCTAAAAGCAACCTGATTATTGTGCAAGTACCTGTAACCTCTAAAAGTTCCAGTTCTCTGTTGGACTGATCTAATCCTAAAAAAAATAACTTAAACTAATAGATTAAATCTCAAAGTGAGTTTTTTAGCATCAATTCTTACTCACATAATAGGTAATAATAAGTGTCAAATTGCTGTAGGCTCTACTACCCCAATTTCAAGAACAGTTAAATGGAGCCAGAGTCAATAATGCACTATGTTGTTTGAGTCAAAGTCCCAGCAAATCCCCATATTGATTCTCAAAAAAGTGAAAATGTCTGTAAGGTATGAAGGTATTAAGCAATATTCCTACAGTGGCCATTTTGCCAGAGGCCACCATATTTTACTCCAAGGAGAGAGCCCCCATCTTTTATCTAAGGCTTAATCAATTTCCTGGAGTATGTTAATTAACCTGAGGAAATGATCTTCCTAACCACACAAAGGGGCTTCCTAAGAAAGAGAAATAGGTGACACTGAGCATCAGAGGCAATCATGCAGAGGAAGACCCCCTGTGACTTTGCAGAGAAATGTGAAAACTCATTTCCCTCTACCTGCAAGTTGAAAAGAAGCCCAGAGACATGGGAGACTAAGAATAACTCCTAATATTTCACAACCCATCGCTCCCCTAAGTATGACAAGCATAAATATGGCATCTAGAGATGCACACGATCATAACACATGTTTCTACATAATTATGCAACCTTTGTAAGTATCCCAAACTTGATATTGGCTGGTGAGATGACTGCAAAGTGTTATTGTGTCCTACCATTGAAAATCTAAAATCATACCTAAATATATGAGAGCATTAACTTCCACCTATGACACTCCCAGGCAAAGTTATGACCCATATTAGTTCTTGAATAGTTTATATCACAGCCCAGGGGGAGGGAACTGCAGGTCAGCCCGTGGGCCGGAATTGGGCCGGCATCTTACACTATAAGAATTCCTCTGCTGAATTTTGTATTACCTTGAGGAGGACCCCCATTACATTGCGTGGCAGAGTATACCTGAGAGAACCAGGTGGCTCCACATTGCCTCATTGTGACCACCCCAAGCATCAAGGAACCGGTAACTGATCACATTTGTCTGTAATTCTGTGTGTATCCCATTAATCTTTTTTGCATGACTGACTGTAATATCTGTATTATCTTTATAATACCTGTATATATTAATATCTAGTGTGCCCCTAATGCGAATAAATATATAAATTTAATCTTGAGTTGCTTTTATTCTCGATTGAGGACCCCCACGTCGGTGGGCTCATTTAATATTATACGCTACCTGGGTTGGTTTCTGACCCAATATAAGCCTGTTCACGGACCAGACATATCAAATGAGAAACTGGTGGCAGCAGTTAGTGTTTCCGTTATTCAGGGCGTCTGTCAGTGATGGGGTGGCTGTTATTATATATGCTTCTGGCCTGTCACTGAAAGGCATATATCACACTCACTGAGGGGTGCCTTAATAAACCAACACTGACAGGGCAGCTGCGGTCCTTCTTTTATCCTCAGGCAGTTCTCTGTCTGGCCTGAATTTACTAAGAGGCGCTATAGAGCTGCCAGGTTTGGTCACAAACCTCCAAAACGTCAACGATCATTTTTGAACATTTTTGTTAGAAAACCTTAATTTTCAATTCTACTGTAGATGTAACAAAAAACAGGATTCCAAGAGGAACCCAAACAGAGCCTCGACTATTTACTTTTTTAAACATGTTCAAAACCATAGTATATACTTGAATCAGGAAAAAGGGGAAGGAAGGCGGCTTCTCAGACAATTACTCCTTGGATTCCAGACACCGGATCGATGGCATGGCAACCACCCATGGTACGTAGTATTTGAAGAAACACCTGTGTCCAAATTCTGCTTAGTATGGGTCACACTGTACGCGTTTCGGGGTGCTCCCCTTAGTCATTCATTAGCTTGCTAACGACTAAGGGGAGTATCCCAAAACGCATATAGCGTGACCCTACGGGGTATGTGATGATTTTATTTGTGTGTTAATAAAAACACATGATAAGCAGAATTAGGACATCGGTGTTTCTTCAAATACCAAAACCAAAGTGAGCTATACTTCTGTGCATGTATAAAGAAAGTGCCAGGACAGACATAGTCCTAAGTGACTTCATCAGCTGTAGTAAATGTCCATGTCCCTGTGCCCATCGAAATCTTTTCTTGTGTGCAGAGGAAGGCTTCCAATGGAAACCCTGTCATGTTGCTCAGCACAGAGCCCTGCATGTGTGTGAATCAAGCCTTAGATGGTGTCTCAGTCCAGACAGACTGAGCGTTATACATCACAACACTAATAATAGAAGCTATTTAATATGAACTCTCTTGTTCGGAGACCTCCCAACAAATAGCTCTCTTCTAAAACACAGGCCAATGGAATATGGCAAACATGTCTTCTGCTAAAGAAAATCTTGGAGTTAAATATTAGTAGTATATAAAAAAGAATGCCAAAGTACAATAATAACTTGGTGGACAAGTTTGATGATTCTTTGTTACTTGCATTAGTATGGTTGTATTAGCTTAGGGAATGTGTATCTAATCACTGTACCTAAGCAGTTTGTAAAGAGGATCCTTTTTATGATTTGTGGTTTGCCTACTTCACAGCTTTATTGGGATATTTTTATTAGATTTTAGCTTTCTTTTAACAGGCAACAAGAATGCTAAGATAAGCAGTAGGTAGACACATGGAGCCTTTTTTGACAAGTTGATTTTTGACATAGATCTATTGAGAAGTATTTGACCCATTGTTTTAAAAAACACATACAATGTAATAGTTTCTAGGTTTATTCTCCAATTTAGTTTCTTAACCGTATACTCATGAAAATCTAGTGTTAGGGGCATGCAACCTATGCAGCATAGAGCACCCTATTGGCACTGCTATGGTGGTGCCAAAACGTGGAATGCTGTGAAGTCTGTCATAGGCAAGAGGCATATAAGTTAGTACTCAGACAGACTAGGCACAAGCCGCTCCCTTAGGCAAAACCCCGAGAAACCCAGACACACTTTAACCCCAATATAGGGATCTAGATTTACAACAAGGTCCAGGAGATTACTGCCTATGGTTGAGCTGCCGTCCAGAGACAGAACAGGAAAGTCATCGAGCAGGATCAAAGCCGGAGGTCGGGAAGGACAAAATCAGGGTCGTTACAGTAGTCAGGGAGCTGGGTCAAAACCAAGATAATAACAAAGTACAATTGTAGCAGAGAAACACAATTTACAGAGGAAAAACACCAAAAGCTATTTCTGGCAGCTTCCAGCAAGAAGTTTAAGGTATTAGTAGGGAGTGGTGGTTTCCAAAAGGCTTAAGCTTAGGAGTTAATGACTTCAGCTGGACAGCACACACACATACACTAGTCATACTGAAGTACAGCAGGTTCCAGCGAGCCAAAGCTGATCAAACTTTTGATTTCTCCTTTATCTATGGGCTGAAGCAGATGTGGATGGGCAGACTCTGGTGGATTGTGACAACTGCCATGTGAAGCGTACAACTACGTACAACAATCATAACATTTATTGAATAGCAGTTCTCTGTAGTCATTCATAGTACTGTTATTAGATCATTTTATTTTTCTGTCTGCTTATTTGTTCAGTATACACTGTGTGCAGGATTATTAAGCAAGTTGTATTGTAGAGGATTATTTTTATTATTGATCAACAACTATGTTCTCAATTCAACCCAAAAGACTCATAATATCAAAGCTTAATATTTTTGGAAGTTGGAGTGCTTTTTTTTCAATTTGGCTCTTAGAGGATATCTGTTTGTGCAGGTACCTATTACTTGCAGAATTATTAGGCAACTTAATAAAAAACCTAATATATTCCCATCTCACTTGTTTATTTTCACCAGGTAAACTAATATAATTGCACAAAATGTAGAAATAAACATTTCTGACATGCAAAGAAAAACAAACAACAAAAATATATATATATATATCCACCTTTCTTTATGATGACACTCAACAGCCTTCCATCCATAGATTCTGTCAGTTGCTTGATTTGTTTACGATCAACATTGCGTGCAGAAAGCCACCACAGCCTCCCAGACACTGTTCCAGAGGTGTACTGTTTTCCCTCCCTGTTGATCTCACATTTTAGGAGGGACCACAGGTTCTCTATGGGGTTCAGATCAGGTGAACAAGGGGCTATGTCTTATTTTTTCTTCTTTTAGACCTATACTGGCCAGCCACGCTGTGGAGTAGTTGGATGTATGTGATGGAGGATTGTCCTGCATGAAAATCATGTTTTTCTTGAACGATACTGACTTCTTCCTGTACCACTGCTTGAAGAAGTTGTCTTCCAGAAACTGGCAGTAGGTCCGGGAGTTGAGCTTCACTCCATCCTCAACCCGAAAAGGTCCCATCTTATCTTTGATGATACCAGCCCATACCAGTACCCCACCTCCACGTTGCTAGCGTCTGAGTCAGAGTAGAGCTCTCTGCCCTTTACTGATCCAGCCTCTGGCCCATCCATCTGGCCCATCAAGAGTCACTCTCATTTCATCAGTCCATAAAACCTTTGAAAAATCAGTCTTAAGATATTTCTTGGCCCAGTCTTGACGTTTTATCTTATGTTTCTTGTTCAAAGGTGGTCGTTTTTCAGCCTTTCTTACCTTGGCCATGTCCCTGAGTATAGCACACCTTGTGTTTTTTGATACTCCAGTGACGTTGCAGCTCTGAAATATTGCAAATGGCATCTTGGCAGCTTCACGCTTGATTTTCCCAAATTCATGGTCACTTTTTTTGCCCAACAGACTTCTTTTGACCCTGTTGGCTATTTGCTATGAAACACTTGATTGTTCGGTGATCACGCTTCATAAGTTTGGCAGTTTCCAGACTGTTGCATCCCTCTTGAAGACATCTCATAATTTTGGACTTTTCAGAGCCGGTCAAATCTCTCTTCTGACCCATTTTGCTTAAGGAAAGGCATTGCCTAATAATTAAGCACAACTTATATACGCTGTTGATGTCATTAGACCACACCCCTCCTCATTACAGAGATGCACATCACCTGATTTACTTAATTGGTAATTGGCTCTCAGCCTATACAGCTTGGAGTAGGACAACATGTATAAAAAGTATCATGTGATCAAAATACTCATCTGCCTAATAATTCTGTACACAGTGTATAGTATTATTATCTGAGCCTGACATTCCTAACCAGCCTACACATTCTAGATTTTTACAGCTAATACCTATCATAGCAGTCAAACCTGTGTGGAGAGCTTGTTCTTTCCATCTGTTTGGATTTTCAATTCCTACAGGGTCCGTTGACTTTTGCCTAAGGTAGAGCAGCAGCTGTTGTGATCTGACACTTTAATCTAATAATCATTTAAAGTGATTAAATAAGAAGTAACCCAAAAAAGTTCCTTGGCGATATGTTCACTAGTGTTGGGCCCCCACCATACACTTTTATATTACTTGTCTAACTTTATCCATTCCATTCCTAGGTCAAGTTTCTCTTCAAAATTTCTCTTAATAATACATACTTCCAGAACATCAACAACACAGGGGCAACTCAACAGGAGAATGAACACAGGGGCGCCTCAACAGGAGAATGAACACAGGAGCGCCTCAACAGGAGAATGAACACAGGGGCGCCTCAACAGGAGGATAAGTACTGTATCACCTCTGTAGAATCTCACATAGGAGACCAGGGTCTCACTAGGGATAGACAGAGTGACCAAGGGGCATAGTCATATGTTTTCTTTTTAGACAAACTTGTTCACCAGCTGTGGAATTTGAATAGCTGTAGATAGATGTTCTGAAAGAAACATGTTATTATTAACTGTTCCGACTTCCTGTACCACTACTTGAAAATTTCTTCCGGAAATGGCTGATAGGTCTGGGTGCTTGTCGCTTCACTCCATCCTCAATCCGAAAAGGTTCCATCTCATCTTTGATGATACCAGCCCATACCAGTACCCCACCTCACCTTGCTAGTGTCTGAGTCGGAGTGGAGCTCTCTGTCCTTTACTGATCCAGCCTCTGGCCCCTCCATCAGGCACATCAAGAGTCACTCTTATTTCATCAGTCCATAAAACCTTTGAAAAATCAGTCTTAAGATATTTCTTGGCCTCGTCTTGACGTTTTATCTTATGTTTCTTGTTCAAAGGTGGTCGTTTTTCAGCCTTCCTTACCTTGGCCATGTCCCTGAGTATAGCACACCTTGTGCTTTTTGATACTCCAGTGACGTTACAGCTCTGAAATATTGCAGAACCGGTGGCAAATGGCATCTTGGCAGCTTCATGCTTGATTTTCCCAAATTCATGGTCAGTTATTTTGCACTTATTTTGCCCAACACGCTTCTTGCGACACTGTTGGCTATTTGCCATGAAACGCTTGATTGTTTGGTGATCACGCTTCAACAGTTGGCAATTTCAAGATTGCTGCATCCCTCTGCAAGACATCTCATAATTTTAGACTTTTCAGAGCCGTCAAATCTCTCTTTTGACCTATTTTGCCAAAGGAAAAGCATTTACCTAATAATTAAGCACAACTTATATAGGGTGTTGATGTCATTAGACCACACCCCTCATCATTACAGAGATGCACATTACCTGATTTACTTAATTGGTAGTTGGCTCTCAAGCCTATACAGCTTGGAGTAGGACAACATGTATAAAAAGTATCATGTGATCAAAATACTCATCTGCCTAATAATTCTGTACACAGTGTATAGTATTATTATCTGAGCCTGACATTCCTAACCAGCCTACACATTCTAGATTTTTACAGCTAATACCTATCATAGCAGTCAAACCTGTGTGGAGAGCTTGTTCTTTCCATCTGTTTGGATTTTCAATTCCTACAGGGTCCGTTGACTTTTGCCTAAGGTAGAGCAGCAGCTGTTGTGATCTGACACTTTAATCTAATAATCATTTAAAGTGATTAAATAAGAAGTAACCCAAAAAAGTTCCTTGGCGATATGTTCACTAGTGTTGGGCCCCCACCATACACTTTTATATTACTTGTCTAACTTTATCCATTCCATTCCTAGGTCAAGTTTCTCTTCAAAAATTTCTCTTAATAATACATACTTCCAGAACATCAACAACACAGGGCAACTCAACAGGAGAATGAACACAGGGGCGCCTCAACAGGAGAATGAACACAGGAGCGCCTCAACAGGAGAATGAACACAGGGGCGCCTCAACAGGAGAATGAACACAGGAGCGCCTGAACAGGAGAATGAACACAGGAGCGCCTCAACAGGAGAATGAGCACAGGAGCGCCTCAACAGGAGAATGAAGGTCCAATGTGTTAACCTTTGATGAGAAAATACTTGTTATATAGGTGATCAAAATAATCATCAAAGAATAGCCTGATAACAAAATAGGAGTTTAAATTAAAGGAAGAATGGGGAAGACTAATGCTTGTTTTTAGAAAGCATAAAATTGACTACAAATTTGCCAAACTTATAAAAGTGGCTCATGCGCTTTGATAAATCTGCAGTATTTTTAGACTATTAGTTCGTCTACCTTGTATCAACCCTCTTCCCTTTTCACTAGGTCATGGTCTGGCTCAAAAAAATTAGAATTTTTTAATTTGAACGTAAAAACGTAAAGAAAGGCTTTCATAAACTATTTGTCCCCTAAAGCTGTGTATGTGTGTATGTACTGCAGTGACAGTGTATTACTATTTAATATACTCACCAACCATCGCCTTCTTTGCCATCCTGCTCCTCTTCTCAGCAATGTCACTGCTTTATAGCCCATGCACATTACACTGCACTATGTGACCTGGAAATCTCTAAAGGCCCAGTTACACACACAGATAATTGTGCAGAGATTGTTCGCAGATCTCTGGTTGCAGTGAAATCATGGACACATTGTTACATTTGTACACGGCCACAAAATAGAACAATCTGTCCACGATTTCACTGCAACCAGAGATCTGCAAACAACCTCTGCACAATTATCTGTGTGTGTAACTGGGCCTTAAAGAAGACTTCTAAAGACTTCTAAAGAGTGCAAACACAAGGCTGCCCATAGATCTAATGTAAGTGGCTTCAGGATCTCAGACAGCGGCGCACATACTATACCAATAGCAATAGTATGCGCGCCGCTCTGAGGAGCCCGGCGCTTTCATTCATAAAACTGTACAACAGCTGACAGGAGTCAGCTGTTGTACATAACTGATTACAGCAGTATATGCCACCTGAGTGGGTGTAAGGTCTCTAGGGGGACTGGGCACCCCCTAGAGACATTGAACAAACATTTATTCATTAAATGAATACTTTAACTATACACAGAGCACTTTGCTTATCCTGACGGCAGCCAGGATAATCAAAGTATATGCGGGAACCACATTGCTCAGGATTACACATCCTGATCAATCCGGTTCCCGCATTGCAGATACCAGAACCGCTCCGAAAACTGCAGCCAGCATGATTTTTCACGCATCCTGCAGAGCCGGAGATGGAAACTTGTGAAGCAATCCGGTTTTTATCATAGGCTCCTATGAGGAGCGTTTCCTGATCCGGTTTTGAGCTTTTTAAAAGCTCAGAACTGGATCAGGTTTTGTAAATAAAACCTGAAGTGGGACCCTAGCCTATGTGCATAAAACAAAAAAAAGTAATTTCACCAGCTTAAAGCGCCCAATATATGCATTCTATATAATTCTTTATATATATATATAACAATTTTTTTGGTCTCAAAGTGTTCTATGTAAAAGTTGTAGTAAACATGGTGCAAGAATATTTCTTTTCAAAAACTTTCCTTTTCAACTTTACTGATTACCCCAACAATTTTCACTTATTATTTTTTCGGAAAAATGTTCCTTGCAGACTTTTTGTCCACAAGTAGTACAGAAACGCTCAGATTTCCTTTCCTTCTTTGCTGGACAAATATAACAGCACTTTCTTTTTTTTCTCTTGGCTCTGGATGTTCCTGAAAATGTATTACACATTGGATCATAGCTTCCGTAAGCCTTGGCAAGCATTTTGTGTTGCTTTGCTCCATCATGGTAGGCATCAAAAGTTCATAGCAAAGTTCCATCAAAAATAGACGGCTATTGTCCTTCCTGTTGGCATGGAATTCTGGATGAGTTTCACTATAAACAATATAGCTATTGAGGGCTGACACATCAAGGATATTATAAAAAATGACTACAGGCCAACGTTTTGACTGCCTCTTGCACGAATACTCTCCAATCATTTCATGCATCTTGTCCACACCTCCTTTTGTTTTATTATAATGCAGTATGATTTCAGGTTTCTGTTTCCTGTCATCGGTGTCAGTACTTCCATCATGATGCATTGTACTCGGTAATATCACGGATTTTTCGTTCTTTGCTTTATAAGATACCATTGTCACTTGATTGCAGAAACCAAAGACACTCTCATAAAGTGGTCACTTGGGATTGTGCTTTATGATTGAAGGAATTTTGCGGCGGTTTGGCCTCATAGTACCAACAAGTGTGAGTTTTTCCTGAAGCAAAAATTTGCCCAGTTCCACATTGGTAAAGATTGGTAAAGTAGTTGTCCATTGTTATATTTTTTCCAGAATTGAAAATTGGTACTGCAAGTGTTTTTACTATGTCAGAACATAGGTCTTTCTGGACTGGAGCATCAGCTTCTTTGTCATAGTAAATCAGACCATTCATGCCATAATAGCTTGTAGAATCACTTTCAGAAAATTTTTATGCCATACTTGGCAAGTTTACTGGGCATATACTGAATGAATTTGCAACGTCCCCTAAAGGCAAGAAGTTGCTCATCCACTGTCACATTGTCATTAGAATGGTAAAGCTTTGTACAGTTTTTGATGAAAAGATTCCAGATGTAGCTAATAGGGGCTAAATTATCTGTTTCCAACCTCACAGGACGAGTTCTCTTATCATCAAAACGAAGGCTTTCCCGAATATTTTCAAATCTATTGACTGACATTGTAGCTTTGTAGTGTGGATCTGAAAAAGGGTTCAGAAATAATTCTCTGATTGGAACATTGTACGATTTTGCACACCCTGCCAGAAGAGAAAGGGCAATATAACCATATAGTTCCTCATTTGTTATATTTTTCCATGTTTTCCTGAGGCGATATGTTTTCCTTCTAAGTTAGTACACAAAACTACCTCATCTGCAATATCATCTGAAAAAAATTTACAGAAAACATCTTTTGGACAAGAATTGGGGAATTCCTACAGCACCTTGAGCATCTCTCATAATATTATGTGATGGGGTGCGTCCAAGAATCCCAGCAGTACTGTTCCCAAAAACATTAGTTTTGGATATTCTATTTGTATGTTCTGCTGGATCCACTACTTCTTCATCATCTGAAGAATCACTGGACGATGAAATAGAGACATTAGCTGGTGGCATATACTCTTCATCGGACAAAGAAAGTTCACGGTCTTCATCACTATCAAAAATGATTGCCTCGATTTCTTGGTCAGTCAAACCCCTGGATGTAGACTGTGCCATTGTAACCTTAGATGTCAGTAAACTAAAATTAAAAAAAAAAATGATTACAATCAGGGTTGTGCACTCTTTGTTAGTGTGTGTGCTAAAGGTAAAGTGCAACCCCCCTCCTCTTACCTACAGAAGGTCACCACTTTCTTTTAGGTGCAGTAGAAGCCTCTGGATTTTTGAAGCTCAGAAAGTTTAATTTTCCAGAAACAAGAAAGCAGACTCCTTCCTCCAAAGTCTCTTCAGCAAGTAGCACACAATGAAAAGGATGTTGTCTGTCCTCCTGTTCCTGTGTGTTCATGACCTGCGATGATGTCAGAGACGCATTACCTTGTGAGAGAGTCTCCCTCCCAAGATCACATGACCATGTAGTCAGGCAGAATTGAGGCGGTCGACAGGGTAAGGGGGTACTCGGATCCCAGGACAAGACAACTGCTTTGATGAGGGATCACGGCTGGTCGGTTCCCGATTCCGTGCCCTGGACCCTCAGTGGCGGGGATTAGGGGTAATGGTGATGAGGATGGAGGTAGTAGTGTCATGACGACACCTATGGTTCCTGGTAACGGTGGATACCAGAGCTGCGGCTGGCCGCTGAGGTGATGGTGGTGCAGCTCAGTGTAGTACAGTTCCCCACAGGTGGAGCTTTACCTCAGGGCAGCGAGGGTGGATGAGGGGTGTTGTAGTAGCGGCTTGTGGGGGACGCTATGGGCAGCGGCGGGGAGGCAGACTCACTCACACAATAGTCTTTGTTTCGGTACCATTTTACTGATGTCCGGTAACAGGTACAGTCCAAGAGGGAACCAGGTTCTCAGTTCATTTTGGGATTTTTATCTTGAGAGTTGTGAGGCCTCCTCTGCTACTGTGTACGGTGGTTTGGGGTAAGTCCTGCCTACAATTGAACTTGTCACTTTCTTCACTCTCAGGGCTTTGCTCTTTAACTGACAATAAGGGCCTTCTGTGGGGTCCCTATACTCCTCTTGGGCCCCTGGTCCTGTGCTTGGTCAGGTTTGAGTGTCTCTATTAAGTTAGTCCCTCAGGAGAATAGATCCTCCTGGTTTCTCCGAGCTTTTCCTGCTTCAGTCTTTCTCCTGCAGGGTCACACTCCGGTGTCCGGGTGAGCTAAAGGGATCCTATATACGGTCCCTTGTCCCTTTTCCTTACTCCTCCACTGTCCTCTGTCCCTCTCTCTGAGGTGCTCCACAGCGGGTCAGTGTCCCTTGGTTCTGGGCTTTGCTTTGCCCAGCAACCGGGTCTTTCTGGCACCTTCTCTAGGCTGCTCCACTGGACTTCACTGCTCTCTTCCCTGCTCAGAGCAGACTAACTGCCTAACTGCATAACTGACTCCTCCCCTCAGGCCTGGATCTTTTATAGGGGATCTGGCTTAAGGCATCCAGTAGAGCTCTCCCTCCAGGTCTGGGGTGGTAGATGTTGTGTGCTGCTTGGTACCAAAGTGTAAATCCCTCTTTGCACCGGATGGGTCCTGTGGCAATCCCCAGCAGGAGTGCCACAGAATCCACATGCTTCCCAGCAGCAGCAGAGTCATAAAGACTGAGTAATAAAGACAAAGTCTTCCCCAGCAACAGTACAGACAAAACGACTGAGGATCACATGTAAACCAAGTACAGGCCTAAAAGGTCCCAGGTATGTGAATATTTGGTAGTCGCAAAAAAGAGTTGTTTTACCGAAATGCCTATAACATAAAAATATATGAACAACTGGAAATTACTAACAACTACCGTATATACCTGAGGAATACCTAGAGTTTCAAAATTCTAACTAAAGTAATCTTGCAGAAAATAGGAAACAAGTAACCTAGCAGGCCTGCGAGGCCCCAAGTATGCGTTCTAGGGTTAACACACTGACGCTGCAGTACATACACATATACACATTTAGGCTGCGGTCATACAAGCAAATGTTCTCTCATTATGTTAATGACACTCGGATCAAACTCTGATCAGTGTCAGCTCAATGTGATCTTATTCTCTCGAAAGAATCTTATCAGAGGTGTGGAGAAGATGGATAACCAAATGTTTCCATCTTCTCCAATCTATGAGTTTGTGGATGTCATTCAAGTGCAGTTCAATCATTTCTACTCACCCATAGACTTATATGGGTGTGCGCCATCTGATCTGCGCTGCTATTTACAGCATGCAGGATCTTTATTTCTCATGCGAATCAACATGAGAAAGAAGCGCTTGTTGGCATTGCCCTATATTATAACATTAGACTGAGTGCTATCCAACAAAACATCAGATAGCACTTGTCCGAGTGAGCGATTTATCATTGGGAAGGTGGCATGGTTGGCTCTCTTGACTTCAGTCTATGTTATGGAAATAGTGGAGTATGTGTCTGTGGTGCCCCAGGGTCCGGTTTGCCAAATACTGTGCTTGGAAGCAATGGAAGGTACCCACATCAGGTAAAACACACACCTTTCCAACTCCAGGCCAGAAGGGGGAGCTTTGAAATCCAAGTTCTGGGAGGTCCCCTATAAATTCTGGTCTGCGGGCGGGGTTAGGAAATTCAGTTCCTAGGAGGACTGTTGAAGACATCCTGTGGACTGGAGCAGTGCCAGGCCCGTCCGAGCATACTAACTAGCCAGTGTGAGGGACCCGTATGTGAGGGTCTGAGGAAGTGGAGAAGTAGGTGTGGGCACCAAGCGCAGGAACGGACACCGGAGTAAGAGGTCGTGAAGGACTTTATGCTCAGCAACCAACACTGGAGGGCCAGTGATTCCAAGTCACTCGCCCACCACAAGGCCCTGGAGACACAGCAGCACCAAAGATCCCAGGGGATGCAGTCAGAAAAGAGCAACGTAAAAAGGGCTCAAGCCACCTGTCATACAGGCCAGGGATGGAACGAGAGAAGAGAGGGTCACAGCACAGCTTCAAGCAGCCAGGGCCCACCAAGAGCAGCACAGTAGGGAGGCCTTAGAACTCGCTAAATGTGGAGAACCTCAACTTGCTTCCAGGCTCCGGACCTCCTAACACTGCTTGATGACAGTGCCCTGGACAAACCTTCTACTTTCTTCAGTAAAGGTAAAGGAGACTGCATCCCCTGTGTCTGTCAGTTATTTTGTACACTAAGTCCTGCACACCCAATGAACCTATCACTTCCATAGACTATTCGGTTGCCCTTTCCGTGGAGAGCCAAACCATCACAGCTGCTATTCACATCATCCCCAGAGGTCCCGACTACAGCATCGGCCCCACCGGCCGCCTTCCACGAGTGGCGTCACGACACAAACTCTTTTATTTTACTTTTAATTTTTCTTTTCATCCCTTTTCCAACTCCCCCTTTTTACTGATAGCCCGACGAGGGGACCATGGACCGGGTCATGCCATCGTGACATCCCATATCCCCGTCGACGTCGAGAGGGCCCGGTTCCGAGTACCTCACGGTACCCGCCGGGGCGAGTTATGACCTTTCACACAAAACCTGTAAAAAGCATGTCCTTTGTAACTTTGTTCCCACAACAAGGTAAAACTGCTTTTGGTGCACATATCGGTCTACTGTATCCAGCTGTTTGATTGTCATGCTCTGTAATTTATCCATCACTCTTTTTCAGTGTGTGGTTGTTAATTATCAACATTCTACCAACATTATAAGTGAAGGGTCTTTCTCTCTCCTACTTTCTAGCATTGCTCATGTTCAGTGGATTGCTTCCTATGTACTAAAGGTCCATCTCTCAGTTAACCTACCGTATATACTCGTGTATAAGCCGACCCGTGTATAAGCCGACCCCCCTACTTTTGCCCCCAAAACCTGGGAAAACCTATTGACTCATGTATAAGCCGAGGGTGGACCCCAGCACAGGTATACAGCCCCCAGCAGTGTGGTATACAGCAGCCCCAGAGGTTTACAGCAGCAGCCCCAGTGGTAGTATACAGCAGCAGCCCCAGTGGTAGTATACAGCAGCAGCCCCAGTGGTATATACAGCAGCAGCTCCAGTAGTTAGTATACAGCAGCCCCAGAGGTATATACAGCAGCCCCAGTGGTAGTATACAGCATCCCCAGAGGTAGTATACAGCAGCCCCAGAGGTAGTATACAGCAGCCCCAAAGGTATATACAGCAGCCCCAGTGGTAGTATACAGCAGCCCCAGAGGTAGTATACAGCCCTAGTGGTAGTATACAGCAGCCCCAGAGGTATATACAGCCCCAGTGGTACTATACAGCAGCCCCAGAGGTAGTATACAGCAGCCTCAGAGGTTTATACAGCCCCAGTGGTAGTATACAGCAGCCCCAGAGGTATATACAGCCCCAGTGGTAGTATACAGCAGCCCCAGAGGTATATACAGCCCCAGTGGTACTATACAGCAGCCCCAGAGGTAGTATACAGCAGCCTCAGAGGTATATACAGCCCCAGTGGTAGTATACAGCAGCCCCAGAGGTATATACAGCCCCAGTGGTAGCATCCAGCAGCCCCAGAGGTATATACAGCCTCAGTGGTAGTATCCAGCAGCCCAAGAGGTATATACAGCCCCAGTGGTAGTATACAGCAGCCCCAGAGGTATATACAGCCCCAGTGGTAGTATACAGCAGCCCCAGAAGTATATACAGCCCCAGTGGTAGTATACAGCAGCCCCAGAGGTATAAACAGCCCCAGTGGTAGTATCCAGCAGCCCCAGAGGTATATACAGCCCCAGTGGTAGTATACAGCAGCCCCACAGGTATATACAGCCCCAGTGGTAGTATACAGCAGCCCCAGAGGTATATACAGCCCCAGTGGTAGTATACAGCAGCCCCACAGGTATATACAGCCTCAGTGGTAGTATACAGCAGCCCCAGAGGTATATACAGCCCCAGTGTAGTATACAGCAGCCCCAGAGGTATATATAGCCCCAGTGGTAGTATACAGCAGGCCCACAGGTATATACAGCCCCAGTGGTAGTATACAGCAGCCCCAGAGGTACATACAGCCCCAGTGTAGTATACAGCAGCCCCAGAGGTATATACAGCCCCAGTGGTAGTATACAGCAGCCCCACAGGTATATACAGCCCCAGTGGTAGTATCCAGCAGCCCCAGAGGTATATACAGCCCCAGTGTAGTATAACGGCAGCCCCAGAGGTATATACAGCCCCAGTGGTAGTATACAGCAGCCCCACAGGTATATACAGCCCCAGTGGTAGTATCCAGCAGCCCCAGAGGTATATACAGCCCCAGTGGTAGTATACAGCAGCCCCAGAGGTATATACAGCCCCAGTGGTAGTATCCAGCAGCCCCAGAGGTATATACAGCCCCAGTGTAGTATACGGCAGCCCCAGAGGTATATACAGCCCCAGTGGTAGTATACACAGCCCCCCCCCTCCTTATCATGTCCCCCCCCAGGCTGCGGCAGCTGTCAAAATAACAAACACTTTATACATCACCTTCCGGTGCCGCTCCTCTGGTCCTCCGCTCCTCCGCTCGCCGGCTTCTTCTTCCTTCTGGTGCCGGCTTCAGTGACCGCGCGCAGGAAATGACGTCATCTCCTGCGCCCGGTCACATGACACCGGCACAAGAAGAAGCCGGCGAGCGGAGGACCTGAGGAGCGGCGCCGGAAGGTGATGTATAAAGTGTTTGTTATTTTGAGAGCTGCCGCAGCCTGGGGGGGACATGATAAGGAGGGGGGGCTGTTTATTACTCTGGGGACCCATAATAAGGAGGGGGGGCTGTGTAGTGCAATATGCACGGCATCCCCCCGCCGCTGATGGACGGGGGGATGCCGTGCATATTCATTGCACTAATGAGGCGGCCCCACGTGACCGCCTGCGGTCACTACGGCCCCCTCCTGCCTCCTCCAGCCCCCGGTCACAGCCCCCCCCACAGCATACCGTATGACCCGTGTATAAGCCGAGGGGGGGACTTTTCAGCCCAATTTTTGGGCTGAAAAACTCGGCTTATACACGAGTATATACGGTATTTGAAAGATAAGAAGTTGTGTGAAAAAGACCGTCCTCTACTCACTGTAATTTGTCATAACTTCTCTTGTGCTTGAGATGGATTACTCTCGACAACAGGCAGAGTACCACAAGTTACACTGAAGAGTGATACCAAGCAGACAGCACTTCGGAGTGATTTTTTCTGCGGTGAGACAACATAATTTTAAAATGAAGTGATTTGCAGATTATGCATTTATCACATTATCATCAAATGAGATGAAGTTGCTGGAAAGTACAGAACCATTAAAACTTCTAAATGTTTAATACATTTGGCAGAGAGAGTATTTGGTGATGGAGCTGATTTTAAGTTTTTCTATGAGGCCCTAAATTTTCCACCATTGTTCACTATACATAGCCATCAAATTAGGGGTGGACATATTAGTGGTACAACCTGTACAGCCTCACTGGTCCCAAGATTAAAGGGGAGCCACTTGCGCCAACTATTGAATTGCAAATGGTCCACATATTGTTCTTGTGCAGGGGCCTAATTCTGCCTCTGTACTCCCCTGCATTAAATACCCTATCTACTTACATATAAGCCTTAGTCTGTCTGTAAGTTTATCCCAGAGATAGCGCCACTTAGAGGACACTGTCCGCAGCACAGATAGACCCAGGTATCTCCTGATTGGCCAGATTGTAAAAAAAAACCTCTTTCCATGCTGAAGTGCAGGAACTGATGTGGCCACCATCTTTGCACATGCGCAGTAGTGGAATGAATGTAGCCATGGCCATATTGCTACCCCCGGTCATTTCTTTACGAAGAGAAGTGGCCATTGACTTTATTAGAATTATAGCGGGGGTCTGGGAGTAAAACCCACAAACAGGGGATGCAGGGAGGGGGCCAAGACCCCCCCTTTTATAGGCTAGACTGCTACGACCAACAACAAACACGGTCACGCCCACCTCAAAGCACATCATACATTCAATAGGCATGACCGCCTTCATTGGTGGGTGGGAACAGCTTCTTTGGTGGGTGTGGCAACATTTCATCCACTAGAATCATGCAAGGGCGGCCTTCGACCAATCCTCAGCTAGGCCTCTAGCACATCATGCAAGTCACGTCAGATCTAGAAATAGCACATACAGTCTAGCATCACCATCAGATCATAGCTAATACGTCTGCCATATTACTACACCCACAAATGCGTAGTAGCGCTCAGGTGTAACGGCCGCCATATTAGTACAGGAAGACATTCCCAATATCGCTTCGCTTGCCAGATTTGAGGTTCACACACAACCAGTACCATTTAGATACTGTTTTTAATCAATACCAGCATTTATCATATTTTCCATACATTTACCTACTTTGTTGTTTGTATTCTAGACAATTCATCTGCTCTTGCAGTTTTACCTGCTCCTATGTTCTTCTCTTTTACTAACCTAAAACATTAATATAGTTGAACTAATACATATGGTAATCGCACGCGTCTAGTATCTCCTAAAGGGTAATAGAATCTGGTACACGTCTATTATTACATAAAGGAGTTAATACTGCTCGCAACCACGAGAGATGAGAGGTGGTGTAATGATGGAACACTAAATACAAAGCAGCATTCAATTGAGTAAAATAATTGTGAATATGAAACCCGGAGCCGAACATAAAATTCAGCAGAATCTCGGGGCGATCAAAGGTCTTTCAAAGTCCACGAGAAAACAAAAGGGTTTTTTTATTACCAATTCAGTAGAAAATATTTATTGTTTCTTTCATCCCCTGAACAGCACCGCGGAAGGAGCTGGTACTTTTCATAACCTGAGTTTTCTATCTGATGTAGCAATTAACAAGGTACAAAGTGAGGCGCACCGCTATTTTATCAGATAATGAATATGGAAACTAGCATTTTACTAATACAGCCTGAGCGCCGCATAAAGTGCTGTCTATTGTTATGTAAAATGATGGGATTGAATTATTAAGCCTGGAAACAATGAGATCCAGAGGAAGATTTTATATTCAGCAAGTATATCATACTGAGAGAGACTCTATAAGGGCCTCGTTCACATCTGAGTATAAATACAAATATAAAAAATCGCATTGCACTCGCTCCAATGCTAAACAATAAGTCAGTTCTGTTCTGCACAAATCTGCACAAATTGAATCCTCCCGGATCCTCCCAGATCTGGTGCGCCCCCTAACATGGGAGTCTATGGCGCCTGATCCGACATAAAATCACATCCAGCTGCCGGACACCTAGTGCTGAAGCTCAGCGCCGGCTGGTGCTGAAGTTCAGCACCTGGAGAGCTCCCCGCTGAGATTTCAGAACTGCTGCTAGCTCCCACTAGCCGTGATTTTTAAATGTCAGCAGCTGCGATCTGCCGGTTCCGGCAGAAAACAGAACTAGAGGGCATATTTGCCCTCCTGTTCTGTTCTATCTGGGCCTGTCAGGTTCTATCCAGTGTTTCCTGCAAAACACCGATCAGAACCTGATACACCACAACCGTGGTGTGAAGCTAGCCTTAGATGTTATAGTCAATTTATTATTATCAACACGACCAGAACATAGAAGCATCTTAAAAAGAATATCCTTCTCTTATCAAGAAATGTTAAAAGGCTTATTTAGGACTATTTTTTTGTAGGTAGTTTCTAACTAGCTACCTGTTCTAACCAGTGGCAACTCAGAGCGGTCATGGACAGCTCCTGCTGGTGATTCAGCTGCAACACGGCAACAGGGCAGCTCTTCCTCTTCTGAGCTGCTCTGTCATTGGGGCATGATTGCCAACATCATGCTGATTGACAGCTGTCAACCTGCGTTTTGCAGCAGAGAGCCGGCTGTCATTCAGAATGACGTTGGCAGTCATTCCTCATCAACAGAGCAGAGTGGAAGAGAAGCATCTGTTCTGTTGACATTACATTAGCAGAAACCTCTGCATTGCCATTAGGAGCGGTCTGTGACTTTGTGCTGGGGAGATCAGCACCAGCTACAAAAGACAGGACTTTCGTTCTTAAGCCCATAGTAAAAAAGTAAATAAAATAGTCGTGGATAAGCCTTTTATATAACTACTAATGGGTGCCGATGCACAATGATCGGGATTTGCAGAGCGAGTCTCTGACTCGCATGGCGCTTCGCGCAATGCTTGCGCTGCTAAGGCGATCGCCATGCCCGCTGCGCGGGCATAGCGAGTCGCCTTACAACTGCTCGCAATGGCCGCTTCGCGGCCAATGCTTCGCGCTGCTAAGGGACTCGCCATGCCCGCTGCGCGGGCATAGCGAGTCGCTTACAACTGCTCATTGGCCGTGCGCGGCCAATGCATTTTTCGTATCACATGACACGCTGACTCGCAGCGAGTGCGGTCTCAAAGGCACTCGCTCCATTCGTGATTATATAATAGAATTTTTGGGATGTAGCACATCCGAGAAGATTTGGATTTTCTGAGTTGAGAACCAAAGTTATAACTCAGTAATAGAGACTTGAGCAGTAATAGATGCCCTCGTCATATGATGTACTGACATACAAGGTGATCGCAACGATTCTATACAGTGCCCAATTTAATGCGACATACAGCATGATGGCACCACTGCATTATAAGGCACCTACCTAGTAACAGTGGCTTTCGATAGATAGCTAAAACTTATGTACACCAAAATTATATTAAAAACCACTGGTGACGCGCGAGCACTTTGCTGCATGAGGGCTCGATACTCGAAACAACAGGTTGGACGCCTGGACTGGCTCGACTCAAGTACTAAGTATAATGGAAGTCAGTGGGAAAGACCCGCCCAGGGGTCTTTGGGAACTCGGTATCCGGGCGTTTACTGTAAGGGGATGTCACTGGTGGCCTGCCCGGACTAGTAACCCTGGGGTCACTTGTTAAAAGGGAAAAATAATAAAAAGAAAATAATAAAGTCTCATGACGCCACCTGCAGTTTCTGGTGATCTCACCAGCGCCGCTGTCAGACCGTCGGGGATGGTGATATTGCAGCCAGTTGATAACGCTCCCTGCAGGTGGAGCTTGGTCCCCGGGGCAGTGCTGCTGCTGAGCTGGCTGATTTGGCAGCAGCTACTTCTTAACTTAACAACATAAAACGCTGGAGGCTCTGTACGGGTACTTTACTAGCAACAATTCTCAGCAGTTCAGGTACACAGTTACACTGTATTTGCGGGTAGCTGGCCGGGTAGTCACCGGAGGGAATAAAGTCTTTCTGGGGCTCTCAGGTGTTCCTTCTTTAGTACTTTCACTGTCCTCTGTTCTTGCGCCTCCTTACTATCTTTGCGCTGCCCTGTACAACCCACTTCACACTAGGCCAGTCTGGTGTGATAAGGTGACCCTTCTTCTCTAAGGGGCTCAACCCGGTTTGAGTATATCTGGTGGGGCTGCACATTGTGAACGAGGTCTAGGTCTGCCTGGCAGACGTGCGACCCACCGGTATTGGCGGCTCAGGGCTGGACTCGCCTGCATCGCGACACGGAGCCAGTACCCCATTGTGGACCGGGATTCCCCCAGACCATTTTCTCGGTCTCCCCCTTCTGTCTGGGTCACCTCTCCTTTTTGGGCGCCTCCTTGTGGTGTCCCTCTAGGACTTGTTCCTTGCTTCGTCCCTCAGACTTGACTCCTCTCGACTACACGCTTCCTGTCTGTGTTTCTCGCTCCTTCCACCCTAACACTCCTCTCACCGAAACCGGTTACCCTTGTGACGGGTTGCTGATCGGTCCCCTAGTCTAGATGTAGGGATGCTGAGATGAGAGCCTCAGTTCAACATTTTCCCCTCCAATGACTGGAATACCACACACTCTGTTTTGGGTGCAGTACCCCTATGCACTGATCAGTGGGGCGCCACAGAAACTCTATCATTTCTTCAGAAGAGTCTTCCACAAAAATGCTAGTTTCCCATTAACTTCCATTATACTTCCAAGTGTCTGACCTGCTCATTTTGAGTCCCGAATATTTGAGCAACTTAGTGCTAGTGCATCAGTAAAAAATACAATTCATCTTCCTAAAGCAAGTCCTCAAATTGCTATGCTAAAAGCACAATGTAACAAGAAAGAGAAATATAAAATCGTTGTATGCTCAAGATCCTCAATTTCTGGGTTGTTCAGTGGTTAATATTTTCAATTGATGGATTATTTTGGAACGGTTAATACTATATACTGTGTCACAGCAATCTCTCTGTTCTTGGTATTTGCCAGGCATCACTTTCTAACACAGTCTCTCTACACATACAGTGGTGGCCAAAAGTATTGACACCCCTGCAATTCTGTCAGATAATACTCAGTTTCTTCCTGAAAATGATTGCAATCACAAATTCTTTAGTGTTATTATCTTCATTTAATTTGTCTTCAATGAAAAAACACAAAAGAGAATGAAGCAAAAAGCAAAACATTGATCATTTCACACAAAACTCCAAAAATGGGCCGGACAAAAGTATTGGCACCCTCAGCCTAATACTTGGTTGCACAACCTTTAGCCAAAATAACTGCGATCTCTCCACAGGTGTTCTATGGGATTCAGGTCTGGACTCATTGCTGGCCACCTTAGAAGTCTCCAGTGCTTTCTCTCAAACCATTTTCTAGTGCTTTTTGAAGTGTGTTTGGGGTCATTGTCCTGCTGGAAGACCCATGACCTCTGAGGGAGACCCAGCTTTCTCACACTGGGCCCTACATTATGCTGCAAAATTTGTTGGTAGTCTTCAGACTTCATAATGCCATGCACACGGTCAAGCAGTCCAGTGCCAGAGGCAGCAAAGCAACCCCAAAACATCAGGGAACCTCCGCCATGTTTGACTGTAGGAACCGTGTTCTTTTCTTTGAATGCCTCTTGTTTTCTCCTGTAAACTCTATGTTGATGCTTTTTCCCAAAAAGAGAGAACATTCTTCCAAAACGTTTTAGGCTTTCTCAGGTAAGTTTTGGCAAACTCCAGCCTGGCTTTTTTATGTATCGGGGTAAGAAGTGGGGTCTTCCTGGGTCTCCTACTATACAGTCCCTTTTCATTCAGACACCAACAGACAGTACGGGTCGACACAGTTGTACCCTCGGACTGCAGGGCAGCTTGAACTTGTTTGGATGTTAGTCGAGGTTCTTTACCCACCATCCGCACAATCTTGCGTTGAAATCTCTCATCAATTTTTCTTTTAAGTCCACATCTAGGGAGGTTAGCCACAGTGCCATGGGCTTTAAACTTCTTGATGACACTGCGCACGGTAGACACAGGAACATTCAGGTCTTTGGAGATGGACTTGTAGCCTTGAGATTGCTCATGCTTCCTCACAATTTGGTTTCTCAAGTCCTCAGACAGTTCTTTGGTCTTCTTTCTTTTCGCCATGCTCAATGTGGTACACACAAGGACACAGGACATAAGTTGAGTCAACTTTAATCCATGTCAACTGGCTGCAAGTTTGATTTAGTTATTGCCAACACCTGTTAGGTGCCACAGGTAAGTTACAGGTGCTGTTAATTACATAAATTAAAGAAGCATCACATGATTTTTCTAAGGGTGCCAATACTTTTGTCCACCCCTTTTTTATGTTTGGTGTGGAATTATATTCAATTTGGCTTTAGGACAATTCTTTTTGTGTTTTTTCATTGAAGACAAATTAAATGAAGATAATAATACCAAAGAATTTGTGATTGCAATCATTTTCAGGAAGAAACTGAGTATTATCTGACAGAATTGCAGGGGTGTCAATACTTTTGGCCATGACTGTATAGCTATGTATCATCTCCCAGTCCCAACTCTCCAGGGCCTTATTCCCCTTGGCAGGGCCGTATTTGGATATCCTGCTGCCCTAGGCACTGTCAACGGTCACTCCCCTGGTGCCGCCCTCTGTGATCTGCCGCCCCAGGCATCGAGCTACGAGTGCCTAAGTGCCCCTTGGATGACAGCTCACTGCATCTTAAGGGTTCAGCCTCAAAGTTTGTGCTATGGAGGAGAAGCTGTTACATCGCCTATTGGGATTGTTGGATCCTGTGCTATCAGCTGTGTTTAGAGGTAATCTAATATGCAAATTGCCTCTGTAAAGAGGACTTCAACTATAACACCAACTATTGGTAGTAGAGATCCTAAAAGTGAATATTGACCCTTTAATGAGCCTTGTCATACGACTAAGATATAAGCCAAATGATATTCTCAATTTGCAGACATGGTGCTTTAGAGTGTTTGCCCCTTGTCAGTGCAATGTATGAGATCTGATTTGACCTGACTTGACATGTCATCTCTCCATAAGGAGAAACGTTATAGCTTAGATACCTCGAGGTAAGCTGTTAATTGTTTTCCTATCTCTAATGATAAGGAGGATGCTGAAAAATCTTCTTGATAAGACAGAAAGTACCAATGGCAAGATTATTATAATTATTTAATTTTTTTAAATAAAGATCCAATAATATAAAAGTAAGTTGCCAAATTTTATTTTTAAAAATACATATAACATAAAAATACAATAGGACATTTTCAAATGATAGCTTCCCCTTAAGCATACCTGGGTAGTTAGTCATTTGTAAATTGAGCCTGCTTACTCTGAGAATCAGCAGCTTCATCTCCCTCCTCTCCCCTCCTTATTGGTTTCTATTTATTATGTTACATTTGGAGACTGAAGAGTTTTGTGATTTACATAGAACCTGTAGGCATTGAAAGGTAAAATTCAGACTGCTGGAAGACAAGGAAAATGTCACCCTGGTAAGTTATATTACCAACACTTATGCATCCACATGTTCTAATATTTTATACAAAAAACATATAATTATCATCTGCTTTAAGGTTTTATTTGAAGCTGGAAAACTGCATGAATTTTTGTTAAAATCTAGGAACATAAAATGCACAGAAGTAAAGCTAAGAAAGTTTCCTAATGTCACCCACACACCACTGTGACACCCCTATAATTACCATATAATAAGCTGGAACACAACGTCGTTATTTAGCACCACAGTAGATAAGAAATAATGAGCAGAAACTGCACCGATTCCCAACTAACTTTTGTGTCTCAGGTTTCCACAGGTTTTTGCAAAACCACTCCAAAATCCAAAATCAAAGGGGTTAAGTAAGTATTAAAGAGAAAGAGGAGTCTTCCTAGTGACATACACAGCTGAAAATATAGCACATTCTTAGGCTGCCTTCACACTTGCAGATGGATCTGCAGCGTTTTGCAGATGCATCTGCAAGTGTGAGCATGCTGACCGCGGCCCCTATGTTTATAATAGGGCGCACGCGGTGTGAAAGCTCTCATTCACTCCTATATGTGTACTGTCAGCAGGCGTATGCCTGCTTACAGATCACACTCTCCCGCCCGCAGCATGGACGCTACATCTCGCGTCCACAGTGCGGACGGGAGTGTGTGATCTGTCAGCAGGCATACGCCTGCTGACAGTACACATATAGGAGTGAATGAGAGCTTTCACACCGCGTGCGCCCTATTATAAACATAGGGGCCGCGGTCAGCATGCTCACACTTGCAGATGCATCTGCAAAACGCTGCAGATCCATCTGCAAGTGTGAAGCCAGCCTTAGGCATTACTATTCCCATATGCTGCATTACAATCGCAGGGAAGATTAAACCGAAGCTTATCATTCATGTGAAACCAGGACACAATAATTCCAGAACCCCGGGGCATGTACGTAACGTTCCGTGTACAAGAGCAATGTATTCTTTCGAGTTCTGAAATCTTTGGAGCATGGGGAAAATAGAAAAGGGACGAGAGATAAGATGATTGATCTCGAAAATGGCTCCCAGGAAATTCTGTGAAGATCTCTAAAGTCAAAGTAAAAATGCCACCTAAAAGTCAAAAAGTGTTAAAGTACTGACGCAAGTAAAAATAAGACTTTTAATGTCCTGTCATCTCTATAGCACTCACATATTCTCCAGTACTGTGTAGATATTGTCGTCAGCTTAACCCCTAAAAAGGGTTCCAATACTTGGATAACCCCTTCTTATTCCCCATGTAAAAAAGCCTATACTCACCTCTGCTGCCGCCACAGTTCTAGTAAAGTCATAAGTCGCGTTCCCGGGGCTTACGTGACAATGTTTTGACATGCGACTCCCGTGAGCAACCACTGCCAGCTTCCTTCATCCCGCCTTCAGTAGTAAAGGTTTGCTCTCTCCCAAAATAATAATAATTACTACTAATAATAATAGTAATAATACAAAGATAAACAAATAATAAAAAAAAAAAAAAATCCCCCCAAAATATTAAGCTCTCTTAAACAGATGTTTTAAGGACATTGTAAGCTTCCAGGACTTCACAGCTGCTGACACATCCAAAATTCAGATCCTGTAGGTGTCAAAACACCAGCAAACTCCAGGAAGCTTAAAAAAAAATTCATTTAAAGCTAAAAAATAAATTCTACAGCTTGATACAAGCCAGTAGACCCGATGGTGGGAACACTCCCAACTTTAAGCTTAGGTGTTGTCCCCACCAGCGGGTCTTCCGGTGAGTATTTTGGCGCCTAACAGGGAAAGTTTTGGGGCCATTTTAAATGTCAAACCTTTTTCACTGATTTTTTAGAAAATTGTTCGGATTTCCAAACAATGTTCGTGCCGAATTTGAAATTGGAGAACATGTTCATCTCTAATCACTACATCTGTAAAAGTCTGATCTATCAAGATATAGAATTCATCAACCTAATAGGTAAATGTCGTTTTAAGAAAACTTTTGAAATACCAGAATTCTGTTTATTTTGGTGAACGCAACTCTATTAAATGGAATCTGTCACCAAGTTTTTCTTAATTGAAGTGCGGCCACCACCAGTAAAGCCCTTGTATACAGCATTCTAGAATTCTGTATATCAGTCCCCAACTCTATCTGTATAACAGAAAAAAATCCTTCAATTATACTCACCTGAGGGGCGGCCCGGTCCAATGGACTTCACTGGTCTTGATCTGGCGCCTCCTCTCTGCTTGCGATCGCTGTCCTCCTTCCACATTTTGTGTGGATGATGTGTCTTGCGTAATCCATACACATTCTCCTCCATTGCGCTCCTGCATAGGCACACTTTTTTCCAACTTATTGAGGACAAAGCAAAGTACTGTTAGGTGCAAGTGTGGGGAAAGGTTAAAGAATGCCCGCGCATGCGCACTACACTACTTTCGCACTATAATACTTTGGTCTGCCCTCAGCAGGGCATTGAGAAGAGTGCAATTAAGGACATTGGGTGCATCAACCACATGAAGCATGGAAGGAGGATGGCGATCGCAAAAAGAGAAGAGGCGCCGGATCAAGACCAGAGACACCCCTCGTAATGGTCCGCCCACAGGTGAGTATAATTAAAGGTATTTTTTACATTATACAGTGCGGCTCGGGGACTTGTATACAGTATTCTAGAACAAGGTATATAAGGGCTTAATGGTGGTGGCTGCAGTTTATAAGGAAAACCTGATTACAGGTTCACTTAACAAAAACAGTAAGAAGCTGTCAAAACATTGCATCTACCCCAAAATGATATGAATAAAAACATTGCTTTCCTGCTCATTAGACAAGCCCTCAAACAGCTCTGTCAGCGTAAAAATGAAAACTTTGCAGACTTTGAAAAATGACGTCAAAACAAACATTTTTTTTATTTCAATTTTTCTTTAAAATTTTTATTTATGCAAGTTTAAGCTCCTATGTAATTATACTGACCTGGGGAGACATACCCGCAGGTCCATTTTACAGCATAATAAATATCCTAAACAGTAAGGAAATCAAAACTAAACATAAAACATTTGCTGAATTGCAGTTTTATCACAAATTGATTTTGTTCGAGTCATGCCTTCTATTGTACGTTTCAATGAATGGTAATATTCAAACCTACATTGACGGAAAAATAAAAGAAGTATGGATCTTGGAAGAACGAAAGTGCAAAAACGAGAAATCGTCGCGTCGTTAAGGGGTAATTATCTGCAGTCACATTTGACACAGTTACCGTATATACTCGCGTATAAGCCGAGTTTTTCAGCCCAAAAATTTGGCTGAAAAGTCCCCCCCTCGGCTTATACGCGAGTCATACGGCTTGAGTATACAGGCCGCCCGCACGCCACCCCCGTCAGTATACAGGCGCCCCCCCCATCAGTATCCAGGGCTTCCCCCCTTGCTTCGCAAACCTGTAAAGTAAAATCATTATACTTATCACTGTCCTGTCGCCGCTGTCCCCGCCGCTGCCATCGCGCTCCTCCGGCTTCATCTGTCTTCTTCCAGCTTCCTCTGGTCTGCGCCAGAGGAAGAAGCCGGAAGACATTGGATGAATCCGGTGGAGCGCGATGTCAGCGGCGGGGATGGCGGCGACAGGACAGTGATAAGTATAATGATTTTACTTTACAGGTTTGCGGAGCAAGGGGGTGTCCCTGGATACTGATGGGGGGAGCCTTGGATACTGATGGGGTATGCTGCTGTATATACCTCTGGGGCTGCGTGTATACTACCACTGGGGCTGCTGTATATACCTCTGGGGCTGCGTGTATACTACCACTGGGGCTGCTGTATATACCTCTGGGCTGCGTGTATACTACCACTGGGGCTGCTGTATATACCTGTGGGGCTGCGTGTATACTACCACTGGGGCTGCTGTATATACCTCTGGGGCTGCGTGTATACTACCACTGGGCTGCTGTATATACCCGGGCTGCGTGTATACTACCCCTGGCTGCTTATATACCTCTGGGGCTGCGTGTATACTACCACTGGGGCTGCTGTATATACCTCTGGGGCTGCGTGTATACTACCACTGGGGCTGCTGTATATACCTCTGGGGCTGCTGTATACTACCACTGGGGCTGCTGTATATACCTCTGGGGTGCTGGGGGTGTATACTACCACTGGGGCTGCTGTATATACCTCTGGGCTGCGTGTATACTACCACTGGGGCTGCTGTATATACCTCTGGGGCTGCGTGTATACTACCACTGGGGCTGCTGTATATACCTCTGGGCTGCTGTATACTACCACTGGGGAGGCCTGTATACCACTGCGGGGGCCTGTATACCACACTGCTGGGGGCTGTATACCTGTGCTGGGGTCCACCCTCGGCTTATACACGAGTCAATAGGTTTTCCCTGATTTTGGGGGCAAAAGTAGGGGGGTCGGCTTATACACGAGTCAGCTTATACACGAGTATATAAGGTATATTAATAGTTATGAATACTACATTACAAGTTACGAATTGGAAACATTTTTCTTTTAAGCGATTTTTCATTCTAAATATATTGATAAAGATGACATTACTTCCTTCCGGTTTCTAAAACCTTGTATGATCAGTAACGGTAAAATCACTTTTCACGACATAATGAATTTCCTTACCGCCCACAGGAGTAATCGTTTTCATGTGTTCTCGATTTATACTGTGACGTTCTCGCAGTGCCGTGTAGATTAATTTCATGGAGGAGAATATGCTCTTTTTAAAGCAATTAATTAAAAAAAATGAAGCGATGAATTCCGGACCTAGTATTTGAAGTTTCCCCTAAAGCTGATTTATAAACGTATTCAATTTATTTTGTCACCCCCATATTTCATGCACATTCTTCTTAGTGTATGATAATTATGCTAATCTGTAATTATAGAAATTCTTCAATATGCTAATACTAAAAGTTTCCAATTCTAACTATTCAAGGTTCCTATATCTACTTTTGTTTCTAATATTTACAGAGAATTGTAGATTGCAAAACCAATTTAGAACATTTTTGAAAATTTGCATCCATCTCTCCTTTTTGCCTATTCTGCCTATTTTTATCAAATCACCACCAGGTTAATTAATACAGACCCCACTACAGGAAAATAATGAAAATGATCAGCATGATTAAACTAATAATAACCTGATAACTGATAATAACCACCACTCCCGCGCAGTCACCTCACCACCACCGGAGCTGCCGCAACCCCCAACCTACTGTCTCCTCCCCATCATCCTATAATAATAATAATAATAATAATTACGCATCACTTTACAATTCAGAGGGGACATGTACAAACATTATGAGACAATACAGAGTAATAAGAAATTCAAAAACTATGAGGAGTGAAGTCCCTGCTCGCAAGCTTACAATCTATGAGGAAATAGGAGGCACAAAAGGTAATGGTAAAAAAGTGCCATCATATATGGTCCTACTATATATTAAATAATGACCGGCATCACCTGCATGTAAAGGTGCATGCAAAAAATACATACACTAATGGTACCTTTACACGCTTCCACAGAGGGCAGCAACAGGCAGGCATCGCACGTGCACGCGCGCGTTTGCAACGGTGCCTGATGCCGCATATACACGCCGCCACAAAGTGCTCCACAGAAGGTATTTGCGTTCCCTGGAAGTGCCGACAGGTGCCTGGGGTTACCTTCTGTGGAGTACCTTCCATGATTTACACGCCGCCACCACAAGGTAATATGGGCGTACATATCGCGCGCCGCAAGGACATAGGCGTGCCAGAATTGTGGCTAATACATGACGCTATTGCAAATGTGTAGTGTGACTGGTCAGCTTGTTAAATATGGTGCCCTATGCAGGGACAACCAATCGTAACGCAGGAGCTTCCACCAATGATCGCTGATCAGGGCGTGGTATCCATGTCGCCGTGGCACGCCCCAGGGATTACGCTAGGACACGCAAATACCTTACATGCCGCCACCATAGGAATTGTTCCTTCTTGTTTTTGAGCACAGCTCTGACACAGGTGTCTGAAGACACAGGAAGGAAACTCCTGAATTACATGCCGCCACTTTGCGGTGTTTTAAAGGCAAAAGGCACAATTGTGTCCGATGCCTGCCGGTTTCTACCTTTCTGTGGCGGCGTGTAAAGGTACCATTAGAGAATATTTTGCTGCAACACTAAACATGATGAGAGTGAACTAGCTACATGGCTATGAAACAGGGCTATGTACAACTAAGATAATGCATATATGACAAAGAAACACAACAAATACTGCTCTGGATTATAAAGAAAATAGAGAGAGTTATCTTCAACAATGGCCAATGCGGAAGAGCCCGGGATCCTTGGCAAGGTGCTCTCATCTTACTGCATCCTAACACTACGTCACTACATGACGTATACAATTGCTAGAATGTTCTTTTCTGCCTGTGAACTGCAGTTAAAACCTGCTGGTTTGGTATGTCTCTGGACCTGGGCTACAGCAAGATGGAGGGATAGGCGAAGATACAGAGCTGGGGGAACTCGGCCAAAAAATATATTATTTAATATATAGAATGACTACTTTTTGACCAAGCTCCCTCCCCCAGCTCTGAAGCCGCACCTATCCCTTCATCTTGCTGTAGCCCAGGTCCAGAGAGATACCACACCAGCAGGTTTTAATTGCAGTTCTCAGGCATAAAAACTCATTCTAGCAATTGCATACCGACTATAGTGACATAGCGTTAGGACCCAGTAAGATGAGAGCACCTTGTCGCGGTTACCGGGCTCTTCCGCAGTGGTAATTGTTGAAGCTAAGTCTCTCTATTTTCTCTATAATCCAGAGCAGTATTTACTATGTTTCTTTGTCATAAATGCATTATCTTAGTTGTACATAACCCTGTTTCATAGCCATGTAGCTAGTTCACACTCATCATGTTTAGTATTGCAGCAATATTCTCTTATCTTATATGGTCCAGCCATCAATATAATAAATAGGGGATTCATGTAACGCTGCATGAAACAGTCACTGGTCGGGATTTGTACAAGTACAGATAAAGTGCTATAAGGTGCATGGGGGGTGCAGACAGATGACACAAGAGGCCAGATTTGGAAAAGAGAAGATAGTTAGACAAGTGAGGTGAGGTGATAGGCCAGTCTAAAGAGATGCGTTTTTAAGGCTTGCTTAAGACTATTGGTATTGGAAATTAATTGAATTGTTTTTGGTATAGAATGTAAGACCATGAGGACAGGGTCCTCTCCCCCAGTACCAGTCTATCATTGTTATTTTGTTAACTGTAACCTATACAGTTGTGGCCAAAATTATTGACACCCCTGCAATTCTGTCAGATAATACTCAGTTTCTTCCTGAAAATGTTTGCAATCACAAATTCTTTGGTATTATTATCTTCATTTAATTTGTCTTAAATGAAAAAACACAAAAGAGAATGAAGCAAAAAGCAAAACATTGATCATTTCACACAAAACTCCAAAAATGGGCCAGACAAAAGTATTGGCACCCTCAGCCTAATACTTGGTTGCACAACCTTTAGCCAAAAGAACTTCGATCAACCGCTTCCAGTAACCATCAATGAGTTTCTTACAATGCTCTGCTGGAATTTTAGAGCATTCTTCTTTGGCAAACTGCTCCAGGTCCCTGATATTTGAAGGGTGCCTCCTCCAAACTGCCATTTTTAGATCTCTCCACAGGTGTTCTATGGGACTCAGGTCTGGACTCATTGCTGGCCACCTTAGAAGTCTCCAGTGCTTTCTCTCAAACCATTTTCTAGTGCTTTTTGAAGTGTGTTCTGGGTCATTGTCCTGCTGGAAGACCCATGACTAGTGATGGGCAAGTCCTAAATTACTCGGAATCGCTTGACTCTAGCGAGTCCGAGCCCGGGACTCGCTACTCGTTGCGAGTCTAGCGAGTCCAATGTTAATGAATGGGGAAGCGAGTAATAGCGAGTAATGTGCGATTTACAAATTGCAGATGTGTCTCGGAAGCTTCAGGCTCTATCTGCTAGGACTCGTTACTCTGCGAGTTTCCCAGCGTTTACTCCACAGTAACCAGCCCAATGCAAATCAACTTGCATTGGACTCGCTACTGTGCCAGTGATAGCAGGGAAACTCACAGAGTAAGAGCTGTCTGCTCTGTGCAGCTCCAGGGTCCTAGAGCCCGCCTGCTGCCTGATGTAGCAGAGCTGAGATTGTTCTCAGTCTGCTCATTCCCTGTGGATAGACATCTATATCTATGCACAGGGGATGTAGCAGAGAGGACATCGCGTTTTGGACTACGTCGGACGGAAGAGGATTTTTTTAATTAAAGATGGAGTCCCTAATAGCTTCTTTTTTTTTATTTCTAATAAAAACTTTTCTCTGTGTGGTGTTTTTTTTAACCCTTTATTGGAGATTCTTAGTGGCCGGGTCAAACCTGGCCTGACATTAAGAATCCCGGGCTTAATACCAGCTTGTATAACAAAGGTGGTATTAACCCCTTTATTACCCAGTGTGCCACCGCCACCAGGGCCGCTGGAAGAGCGGGTTTCAGTGCCAGAGGATGGCGCTTCAATGAACGCGCCATCTTCTGGGGCGGCTGCGGGCTGCAATTTGCAGCGGGGGGTGCCCAGAAAGCTTGGGCCTCCCTGCGCTGCAGATTCCAGCCCCCAGCTGCTTAGCTGTACCTGGCTAGACATAGAAATTGCGCGGAGCCCCACACATTTTTTTTTTATTATTTCATGAAATAATAAAAAAAAAAGGGCTCCCATATATTCTTGTGTCTGGCCAGGCTCTTACTCTGCGAGTTTCCCTGCTATCACTGGCACAGTAGCGAGTCCAATGCAAGTCAATGGCAATCCTAGTTTTGTCAGAATCTCTGACAAAACTAGGATTGCCATTGATTTGCATTGGACTCGTTGCTGTGCGAGTAAACGCTGGGAAACTCGCAGAGTACCGAGTCCTGTGAGTCCCTTACTACTCGCAGAGTAACGAGTCCTAGCGAGTAGATTCGCCCATCCCTACCCATGACCTCTGACGGAGATTCAACTTTCTCACATTGGGCCCTACATTATGCTGCAAAATTTGTTGGTAGTCTTCAGACTTCATAATGCCATGCACACGGTCAAGCAGTCCAGTGCCAGAGGCAGCAAAGCAACCCCAAAACATCAGGGAACCTCTGCCATGTTTGACTATAGGTACTGTGTTTTTTTCTTTGAATACCTCTTTTTTTCTCATGTAAACTCTATGTTGATGCCTTTGCCCAAAAAGCTCTACTTTTGTCTACTTTTGGTCGGTGGACTCCTCACTCCCTCTCCCCGCACTGATCAGTCCGCAGTCATGATTGCAGGATTGATTGAATAGACGGAACCTTCTTCAAATGGTGAGTGCCACTTCTTCTTTCCACTGTAACGATAATTATATATAGTACCTTGTTTAATCCAATCAACACTGCATCATGATACTACCAGCAGTTTGGAGAAATAGCTCATGTCATCTGTGCATGGGGAACATCAGGGTGATTGTAGTAAATGTAGTTTACAGTGATCACATGGGCAGTCTTGAAGAAACACATGCTTGACACTGAGTTGTCATCTGTCTGTGTACAATCCGTTTTTTCACTCAGCTATGAATCATTCACAATACCACATTTACTGTCTCCCATCTTACAAAATTGTAATGCATCCATACCAATTGGATTCTATGTGCCTGTGTATGGCATACGATTTTCCCTTGCATCCATCCAATTTCAGAAAGAAATATTCTGAAAAAATTTGGTCAGCAGCACTGCACCATTGAATAACTGGTCCGAGTGCTGTCCACAAATAATTGGATAGCACATGTTCAATGAAATGAGCCAGTGAGTATCTATAGTAGTGGTTGGGTTACTTTAAATAAATGATTATGCTACAGGGAGCTTAAAAAGAAAAGTAGATCCTGGGATAAATCCTTTAAAGAGAATGTGTTACCAGGTAAAAAGTGGTCATGTATGCTCTTATTTTATTACTGTCGATTCCCTGATTATTCCATTTTCTGTTGTTCATAAATCCAGCATACGGTTCCAGAGATAAGAGCCTTTAAAATCAGTTAAAATTTGTATCGTCTTGTGGAGTATAGAAATTTATGGGGGTGATTATTTAGGGTGCTTTGCATTATTACCCTGTGATCAATGCCCCTATTGCAAAGGCTATAAAAAGTAGCACTAAAAATAAAGGTTGAACTCTGGAACTGTAAGGTGGATTTGCAAAAAAAAAATAAATCCCAGGATACTCAAGAGAGCCACGGGAATAAAATAAGAATAAAAACTGGACTCTGGTCAATGAGTCTTCATCAGAAGCTTAACAGTTTTGATTAGAGACATCACGGAATGTCTGGTGATGGGATGAGCCCGCACCAACATTGTACCATACATTTATGTCCTGGTGCATGACGACATTAAAAGGCTACCTTCTTGTAACATGTAGAGTCATATTGACAATATCAGCTATTTTCCCTATTCCTGAAATAGTGACTCTTATTGTTTCATGCTTTTGGCTCCACACTCCTAATCTGCAGGCTCTTTGAACTGTATCCCTATTTTTCTTCCAGCCGTGTCCTTTTCAATCTCCTAATTTTTTAAGGCATTCTAGGGCAGCAAGTCCATTTGCTGATTGCAAACTTGAAGAGTGAAGAATGGTAGTAGGTAGAGACTGAAATACATTGGTTAAGGTGACATATTCCACTACAAAGAACCCATCAGCAGCATGTTACTATTGGCACTGTTGTACTTATTAATATTTGTTTTGCCTCTTTTCTTTAATCTGCATTTCAAGTTTTCCTCTACTCATATCTTCATGCATCAAAACTGGTGGAAGGATCTTCAGCTCTGTTCCAGCCCCTCCGCTGCCTCCAGGGGTCTTTTCTTCCTAATTAAATTTCGTGCTCGCGCTGTCATAGCAGTACTTGAGCAGATTGATGTCTTGGCAGCCTTCAGGGAAATGGTGCCATCGGCTGAGCATGCGCAGATTTCTTAGTGCCACTGGTGCCATTTAGCTGAGGACAACTACGAGATCAACCCGTGGCTAGGATGGAACCAGTGGAATTTTTAAATAATAAGTAGAAAAGACACCTAGAGGTAGCGGAGGGGCCGGAACGGAGCTGAAGACCCTTCCATCAATCCCACCTCACAGGTCCACCCTGATGCACAAAGATATGAAGAGAAGAAAACTTGAAATACAGATTAAAGAAAATGCACAAAACAGATCTCTTCATTTGAATTAGTATGACCAGGGCAATATGGTCCTGTCTGTATACGAACAGTAGAACAGAAAGCGTTGGAATGCACCGAATCTCCATGATATGCGTGGATCTGACTCACCACTCCAGCTGCTTGTCAATGGACCTTGTAAATCCTTCCTGGGTCAATGGGTGCAGTCTGTGAAGATCCACACTAAGCCAATAGAAGAAGCCATGGCAGCACTCCAAGTATCGTGACCAGGTGACTGGAGCTTTGTGTGGACCGGAAGTATTGGTAAGCACGAAACATGCGTTGTCCGTCCCCCCAGCTGTTGTCTCCGTCCCCTCACTGTAAGGCCATGTGGCCAATACCTGTTTGTAACTTCATATAATAAAGCTCCGGTCACCTGTCACGATACTTGGAGTGCTGCCATGGCTTCTCTTCCATTGGCTTATAGTCCTGTCTGTACTTTACTGAGTAAAATGCTGCTGACCGGTTCGCTAAGTCAAACTATAATTGGAAAAAAAAACAACCAGAATAACATCATTTGGATGAAGAAACATTCAATTCTTTAATATCCTATAGAATACTAATTGTATGTCATTTTCCTAATCCTAATTTCATTATATATATATTGACGAGATGTTTTCTGTGTATAATCCTATGCTCCTAGCCTTAGTTTACCTCCCTTTTAACATTGGTATTCATAGAGAACACAATTTCCATTTGAATAAACTCTGGCACATTGGTATGTGGCTCAAATAATTCCATAATAACTTGAGGCTTCATCAGCCGAGGGTTCTGGCAGTGCCGGCCACTTAAGAAATAATTACATGACATTGTTTCCTTCCAGAAATGTGCTCTGCCGCTGTGCTCAGTAACACCTCTGTTATTATTCCACAATACAGTGCGCTCGCTTCGTTTCAAGAATTTAGCTTCTTTTTTTCCAAAACTCGCTAACTGTTCTCTGGAATATTCCAAAAAACCTGTATGCAAATTTTATCTGCACCCATGTAATTAAGATAAAGTGATTGATTAATTACAGAGTCATTATGATAGAACAATAATAGACAGAAAATAATATGTATTTTGTTGAGGTGTTCTTTCTGAATACTGGGTCTAAAATAATAACTTTGATAATGGAAATCAGTTCTCTTAAATCGGTTACAATAACCATAATTCTAAGCATGATTTAGGCAACTTCATTCACTTTGCTCATTCTTGACACTTATCCAAGAACTTCTCGCTGCTGGAAAACAAGGAAGACATACAGCGCTGTTGAAGAAATGGCAAAACTCTGAAGAAACAAAACCTCCCCATCAGGGTCAGCGATAGCTTTATGAGGACACCTCAAGCACCAAAGTCCCGGTGGACCCCTCTTTGATTTGGAGTCAAATTATTTGAGTTCCTATAGCGGTAACTTTTTTTTATTTTACTATCAATATAATCATTCAGGGCTTGATTGTCACAGGGCGAGCTGAAGTTTTTATCAGCACCATTTTCATTGTCTATATAAGTTTCTGACTTTTAATTCCATTTTTTGAGACACCAGCAATTCTGCTATTTCTTATTCCTTTTTGATGTTTACAGTATGAGATACGTATCATGATATTCTCTTTGTCTGTTAGTTATGAATTCTGTGAAAGTAAAGTAAGTAGATGGGATAGAAGATGCACAAAGCTTATGTCCAACAGTGTCCAACAGCACCATCTGCTGGTCAGAAAATAAAAAGAAAGCACAAGCAGGAACTTAAGAGTGAAGTGCGTGTTTCCTCAGGGGAGAAAGTTGAGGAGACGTCAGGTGACAGGTGTGGTGAAGTTACTAATTATAAAAGGCTTGGAAGAGCCAAAAAGGGGAGTTGTTGGTGCTTGGACTTGCACCAGAATGGTCGTGTGAGCAGCAGAGTTGTCTTTCAGCTACCAATCCGAGAGAAGACCCAAGAGAAACTAGACCTGAGAGAATACTCAAGAGAGACCAGATCCGTAAGAAGACCCAAGAGTAAACCTAAAGGCCCCATTACACGGCACGACATCGTTAACAACATCGCTGATACGTCACGGGTTTTGAGGCGTACCAGCGACGTTGTTGCGACCTCATTGCGTGTGACTCTGGCAAGTTGGAACGAGAAATCGTTGAATCGCTGATCGCAGGTTTTAGAACATGTTCTAAAACCAGACGATCAGTGATCAGCCAACCTGCCATATCGTTGTGTGTGACACAGCGATAACGATGTAGTTTACGACTTCGCCCATTCACAGCAATGAGCAGGGATCGTTTGCGGGGTTTGCGAACAATACCTGCTCACAACATCATTGGTGAGTTGTCCACGATATCTAGACGTGTGACATCTCACCAACAATGTCAAAATGACCGCGTGCCCCTGAGATTGTTGCCGACATCGTTTCAACATCGTGCCATGTAACAGTACCTTTAAAAACACCAGGCAGAGAGAAGTCTCAAGAGAGACCAGATCCAGGAGAAGACCCCACCCAAAAAAGCCAGATCTGAGAGAGAGACAACTAGTCTGTAGTGGAGGACCATTTGTCTGAGTCGTTGCTTCCTGCATGAATAAACAATATTACGGATGTACCCTATGACACCTGCATTACAGACAGAGATAGCTTTGTTGACTCTAGATTGAGAGACCCAACAGACGATCATGTTCAGGCAACCCTGAGACTACGATACTGAAGACAAAGTGATCAAGATTTTAGAGGACATGCGCAGTGACACAACCAATCTAGCTAATTTTTGCATTTATTTCTTTAGTCAGGTCCAGAAAGAGGAAGAGTTGATAGCCTAATATGTGAATGCTCTAGATCAGTGATGGCAAACCTTTCCGAAATCGTGTTCCCAAACTGCAACCCAAAACCTAATTATTTATACTGAAGTGCCAACAGAGCAATTTAACCTAAATCACTGCAGTGGCCGTCACAAGCGCTGCACAGGGGGAGAGCCAGCAGATGCCAACTGTGTTCCCTGTACAGTGCTTGCAGTCCTGAAACTCTGATGATCTATGCTGATCCTCTCCTACTTATGTCCCCATCCTGATCCCCTTCTTGTAATAATAGTTATGTCCCCATCCTTTTTTTTTCAAACCATACATTTTTTTATTGAGGAAGATCAATTGCAATAACAGTAAAGTAGGAGTAGCTACAATACTAATATAAACATATAATGGGCATTATGAAACAGTAGGAGTACACAAAAGGGAAATGTGGCTGGGCCAGGTCGAGAGAGGAAGGGGAGGGAGGCATACACAGAAGGGTAAGGTTAAGGGAGGGGAAAGAGCCCAGGTTGTAATGACAAAATTAGATTCATTTCACATTAAACAGTCTAAAAGAAAATTAAGATATTGATAACGCAAATTCCGACGATGCCCACAAGTCCCAAAGGTTGTCAATATGTTCTCGATGTTTGAGAGAAGACAAGAGATACCATTTGTGATAATGGTGTGAGTTAATTCTGGCAATTAGTTCTTTTTGAGTGCGTAGAATCTCAGTTCTCCAACATTTAGTCAGACATTGTCGCACAGCAGTCAATATATGAGACAAAACTAGAGACAACCCCGGAGTGATAGAGTCAAAACCAATACTGAGCATTGCTAGAGGGCTGTCTAAATGGAAGTTTACTGCATACATTTTTTTTATTAGATCTTCAACCTGAGACCAAAAGGTTCTGACTATAGTAAACCCCACCCCACATGCCCCATGTCTCCTAGTGTACCACAACCTTTCCAGCATAACGGTGTGGATGACTTATCAAATTTAGAGAGTTTATGCGGCGTTAAATACCAGTGCATATGGTTCCTTTTCAACTGCTCTAAATGATTAATACAAGAAGAGAATTTTTTGGTCACCCTGGCCTGCCAGCCACTAATCCTCAGGAGTGGACGAAAAGGTCACAGCCTTCTTCCACCATAACATATAAGATGTCTTGATAGATTGTACCAGCACATTTGTCCCCATCCTGATCTTCTCCTTGTAGTAATGCACTCTCCTTGCCCCTTTCTCGTAGTAATGTCCCCATTTTGATCCACTTCTTGTAGTAATGTCTCCATCCTGGCACCCTTTTTGTAGTAATGCCCCCATCCTGATCCTCTTCTAGTAATAATGTCCCTATCATAGTACTCATCTTGTAGTAATGCCCCCATCCTGATCCTTTTCTTGTAGTAATGTTCCCATCCTGATCCTCTTCTTGTAGTAATGTCCCCATCCTGATCCTCTTCTTGTAGTAATATCCCCATCTTGATCCCCTTCTTGTAGTAATGCCCCATTCTGCCCCCATCATGTAGTAATGTGCCATCCTGCCCAGGGCTGTGGAGTCAGTAAGCCAAACATCCGACTCCTCAATTTCCCTGAATCCGACTCCACCCAAAATCGACACTGACTTCACAACCCTGATCGTGCCCCATCTGGTAGTAATGCCCCAAACTGCAGTAATATGCCATCCCGCACCTATTATGTAGTAATGCCCCATCCTGCAGTAATGTGCCATCCTGCCCTCATCATATATTTATAACTGTATTGTTATGTAGCGTTTTGGGATAATTGTTGTCCCCTTATACTGAGTCATATTTTGTATATAATTTTTTTCACCAATTATATCTGGTATTAAAGGTTTGGTTGTGTGTCACCGGCCGGTGAAGTATGGATGGTGTTTCTTTTAGTGTGCACTTGCACTTTATAATTATGAGTGCTGTATCAGCCCAGAATTATGATATATAGTATTCCTCCACAATGTTATCCTATTAATATGCACCTCCGTGCATTTATATACACATTTGGTCAGATAGGCTGGTAGCAGGTTGTGGTGCAGATAATGCTGCACCACTTATCTAACAGAGGTGGTCATGGTACTGCCTGTGAGATATGTCTATGTCTGCTCCCAGTGTGTAATGCACAGAGGCTGTATTATCCGGTGCCTCCCGATCATGTGCCTTTGTTTTGATCACATGACATTGTAGTCATGTGATCTGGCACACTGATGTGAGGGCGAAAGAGACGCCCCGCGCTATACACAGATCGAAAGGCGCGATCTGGCACCTAGCAACCGGGTACTCCTCAGAGGTGACGTAGCGGTTTCGTCACTTCCGGACCAACAACCGGAAGTGATGACAGACGCCGCAGCTCCGGTCCCCGCTATAAAAGCCCCTTAGTTTCGCTCCATGGTCACCCCCCTCGGAAGAAGCCTAAGCGAAACGCGTTAGGGGGAGGTGGCCACGGACAGGTAATAATTTCAGACCCATGAATTGATTTTTGGTGAACTAAATGTGTGCTTGTTTGGCATATACTTAGAATCTGAAGCACTATTGGCTGGTGCCTGGTATATGATTTACTGTTATCTACTGCCATACTTGCATTTTGTGTTTCAT